>CM076584.1:1179395696-1179660699 GCA_034641835.2 Pinus albicaulis
TTTGCTTAGAGGAAAGCGAAGAAGAGACCCTTAGACAGTGTGCTGAAACAGAGATTTAGACCAAATAAGAAAACGAATGCATTCAGCCAGTTAGTCACCCCTCACTGACTCATACTCTCCACGAAGAACGAAAACACTCATTGCACCACGCAAAACCCGTCACACAATAGACCAGTGAAACCCACGTCCTGGAGGGAAATGAGGATAAAACGAAAAATGAACCCCTGTGGGAAATGAACTTTGATGGTTCATGCGCCAAGAGAACTACCAGAGCCGGGGGTGGCTACATAACACAAAGAGCGACTACGCGGTGTTTCGGGGAAAATCACCCTAGAGGTTTGTTGGGTCTAAACCTCCACAGAGCAGGGCATGCTATTTAGAAGGACTCACACACAACCATACTTGAATGCAAAAAACTAGTTAACAACAATAGCAGAACTCACCCGAAGTCCTACGTTCGATGTAGATCCCGCGGGGTCCAAACCCCCAGCAACCCTTCTTCCTCCTTCAACCTGGAAACAAGAAAGAACGTGCATGGAAACCTAGTTGTACAGCATATAATTCTCCTAAAAATTAGTGCAATCCATGTGAAATATTATATAAACCATAATAAATGCTTAAATGATAATCTTTTCACACATACAAATAAACATTAACGCACGAGTTCAGGAACAAGATGGTTCTTCATTATCACGAACAGCATGTACAGTAGCAAAAGTGGAGAGATCACCTGAATCCTTCCACGATCTTCGAGCAGACCATCGTCCGGATTCATCCCGCCCTTGCCTCGCTAATATTCTTCCAAGACTTGTGCACTCGAGATGGCATATAAATGGATGAACATCTCCAGGAAACAAGGGTTTCCTGTATAAATTTGGGAAAGTGCAGGAGGCATGGGGAATCAAACTTGAACTGGGATTCCAACAGAGTATAATGTCTATAAAATTTCTCTCTCCCTTAGGCCATGCACATGAGGGGCTTTTATACTCCCTCAAAGTAGTTTCAATCAGTTGGAAACAGTTGGCCACGTACTGGGGTGGTTGAACCACTGGAGTAACCATCAACCCAGCCCAAAAATAGGGAATTTTTATATATATTTTTAATGATTTTAATGGCATACGTTAGCACATGTGGATTCGTGTATGTTATCGTGAAAAGTTCTGGTACAATCACAATATGGGAATTTTAATTATTTTTTAGTGACCAAGTTCAAGTCTCCGTAGGAATGGGTGCCCAAAGTTACAAAAACAATCATGAACCATATGAGTGAAAATGATGCGTTACAATAAAGATGCTCCCTAACATATGAGTTTTATGGCACATGATGGCTGAAATGTATTACACAGAAAGAACTTCGCAAGGACAAGAGAGGACTTCACCGTATTTCAGCCTTTTCAAAACTAACGATAGTAAAATAGAGAGTCAACTCACACTAAGGCGGGCATACCCATGCTCAGTCAAAAATACATCATATGGAAGGTACATAATAGATCCAAAATGTATACAAGTATAGTTGAACTGAAAGTACACAATGAATCGGCTGAGCATGGCCCGGAAGTATAAGTTTGAATCAATGTCCAAGTATCACATAAATAGAAAGCTGATCAATGATGCTGAAACTGGATGTCTGATCATATAAGTAACTGAATCTCCAAGTACCAAATCATAAGATGTGGAACAAACGGTACAATCACGCAGCTCAGGAGCCAACATATAGGATGTTGTTGTACTGACACTGCAACATATAAGGGTGAACGGCATCACTGGCAGAAACTGAATGGACTGTCAAAAGTGAACCGAGAAATGCTGATGCAACCCGAGGTCTTCACCGATCACTATGGCACAATTCTACACAATGGGAATAAATGAGTTGAAGTCGACCATGTGAGAAATCGTTGGATTACCGGGCAATGATGTATCCCGTTAACCAACGCGAGACAACCCACCGATAATGATAATGAGTGTCAAGGTTCCCTAGTACAATCTGACAAGTGCGAATGAATGAGTTGAAGTCGAACACTTGAAAGAATCTACCAATCAGGAGGCAATGATGAATCCCCACTGTCGATAGCGAAGAGTCTGCCACTGATGACTGCAAACCCTAAGGTACTGACAAAACGACTCTAGACCTTATTCCCAGAGCAATGAGTCGGAGTCGATGGGAAAAGATCTGCTGGAAGGAAGGTATTAAGGCATCCCACATCAGTCCAGCGCGAGTGTAACCCGCAGGCCAAGATTTGGAAGGAATCGGAAGAAGGAGAGTGATGGAACCAAAACCGAAGTATGTTTCCGACGTGCACAAGATGAAGCTAGCGCACAGAAGAAACCCTCTGAACCAACCAATAATGAAAGCTGACACAGAGGCGAGAAATCCACCGATAGGGTCAAATGGAAATCAAGGTACTGCACGAATCCCAAGTGTGATAATGTATGTTGACGTCGAACACAGGGGAAACCACTCAGTCAAAGACCCATAATGATGATCAAATGCTGAGCACAAGGTCACCTATCAATGATGGAAATAGGGCCAGGGTGCGGCTCTAGGTTTTCTCTCAGAGCAATATGTCATAGTCGATAAGAGACAAACCCGCCAGCAAGAAGTCAATGGAGACCTTCTCAAACCAGCACGAGCAGAAGACCAAAACATCTGATGTGATAGAACAAGATACTGACAAGACCGGGAAGGCCGACTGAATAATGAGTCAAGAGACACCGCAGAATGGCCGACTCTGGTTAGACTTCCCTTGAACAAAAGCATGACTCGTGATGACCATGGCAGTAAAAGTGACACTGTATAAGTCTGTTATGCAGGAGGCAGAACAAACTCTCCATATGATTGGAAGAGATAACCAACTGGGGGAGAACTGACAAGTGAAACAAGGTAAAGGCTGAACCTAGGTCAAAACTAAAACCATCCCAAATGGAGGAAAGATATATAGGTGTATATTCTTTGTTCAAGGGCGACAAACTGACACTGTACTGCCATAAAATAACGAAGTTACATCCCGTTCCCGCTCTTTTTGTTATATTTGATTTTTTGTCTTTTTCATATAATAAGCCTGAAAAAGAATAAAATAATGCTATGGTACAATGGATAGAACAAGTATCAAGAAAAATATGCACTAGTTCCTGGGATTGGAATGATCCTATGCTCAATGCAAGGTGGCGAAAACTGGTAAGCGATACTCAGAGGAATGTTCCATCCATGGGTAAAAGGGTGTCAAGTCGCGATAGCTAAGTGCATGCAATGGTTTAACTTGTACAGATAGACAAGGTCAAAATTTGGCTTAAACATTGAGTCCAAATGAAGCCGGCTAAAGGCCAGGATAAACAAGTAGCCAATATGCAATGTAGTAATACAACTCAACAACACCAGGGAGCCTCTAGGGTAATAGCCAGAAAAATGATAATGAAGAAGAAGAAGAATGAAGCTTCAACACACAAGTCATGGCGGGACTAAAGAGGACTCCCGAGCCTACATAAAACGCAGCATGGGAAACAAGTGATAGCGATGAACTAACTAGGAAGCCCATGTAAAGGAAGGCTCTACCACCAAGTCATGATTAAATAATCGGCGAGTGAAATGGGTGTAATACTCATGACTTGATGGGATCGACCCTATGGCAAGTGATCAGAATGGAGGCTAGTATGCAAAATGCAACGGAAAGTGGATTCCCTAACCTATATGCCAGTGAAGATCATATACCTGCCATGACGGGTCAGCAGTCATGGATCAAAATCCGGAAAAATCTCAAAAATCGTCAAAATGTACCTGAAAACATACCAAACTGGGCACTTCCAAGCATCTGGGTTATGCAGCTTAAGACAGATTGAAAAAATAAGCATAACAAATTTTTGCGAAAATTTTCAACTTTTTGGGCATAAATAGACAAATTACCTCATATTTGGTTCATTATTACATTACTGATTTGGAAAAAAGTGCTATGGAGAAAAAAGCTTCTTTCGTCAAAACAGGAGCAACCGACCGTCGAATTCCACCGAATTTCTCAGGTTAGCTCTTAATTCATCCTTGCTATTCATTTTGTTCGTTCATAAATTAAAATTTAGGAATTTTCACCATAGAATCTCTTGCTAAAAATCACGGGTTTGCACATACGCGGGTTGGTAATGACCAAGTCGCATATACATGCGACTGTGCACAAATAAAGTCGCGTATGCGCAGCCCAATATGAAAAATGCATAGCTAATGAATGGATTATTGAAATTTGACAAGATGACCATATCATGGAGAGAGCGCGAACACAGTGCAATAGACAATGAAGTCATGCAGAACCAAGCATCACTAAATATTCTTCGGAATTGTGGATTACTCAAGTTTTTTAAAATGCCAAATATGAAGAGCAATGTTCGGTTGCTCGAAATGCTTGTGAACTATTGGGAACCGGAAGAGGACTGCTTTATGATAGATCAGATGCCTGTATGCATTGAAGTGGAAGACATATATTTTATCACTGGACTCTCCCAGAGGGGGGAGCCAGTAGACTTGCATGGTAAGCCTTTGGGAGGGCTCACTGTGGAAGATTACGTCCATGTGTACTACGTACAGGGTTCCAAGAAAGTTGGAACTCAAATTGCAATCAAAGATTGAAGGGATTTGCACATGAAAATCCTCCTTTTCACCATTGGTAGAGTGGCAGGATCTGCCTCCCTACACCAGGCGTCCAAGACGCAAATGAGCATAGCAGTGGAATGCTTAACTCATGTATATGATTGGTGCACAACCCTACTGATGAACATGAAGCAACAATTGACCTCTATCCACCAAGCAAAGACAAAACATTTTGGCTATGGTACAATTTTGATGACATTCTTCTTTGAGAAGATTCCAGTACTAAGACCCAGAGTGATCTCTACCATCAGCAGCCCGAGCGACCCAAGAATTGCCTTCTGGGTAGACAGATGAAGAGATTGGGGGGAAGTGAAGTTCCCCGGACCACTTGGGATGATGAGTTCTTCCAATGGTGGAGAGAACAAATCATCGCGGTGGATGACTATCCCTATGCCGGGATGGACTTTTGTGGTGATCCAGATCTGGTCCTTCCACCAGGCGCAGCATGGGGTACAGTCAGTAAGTTTACAATTGTTTTGACTTATATAATTTTTTTGGATTTTTTCAATATGTATGAAAAAATGTGAAAAACAAACATGTTTTTGATTGGATTCAAATGACTTACAAAAATGATCATGAAACAGATATTGGACCAGTTCGACCTGAGGGATACCCACGACATAAGCATCGTAGAGGCAAAGCGGATACAGTAGATCTAGACAGAACCCTCCAGGCTGTACAGAGGAACTTGGAGGGATTAACCCACCAAGTACCTATGGCTGCAGTGGAAGATCTGCCTGAAGCCATCCAGAGACAGGTAGTAGGAGTACCCCGCAACCGGGTACGGTTATTCCACTGTGTTGCCATTGCGATTGTGTTCTATAGGAACACAACTTATGGGTAGGGACCTTAGTAGTAGATAGATATGATGTATCAGATGACTGTATATTTTTTGAGACTGAACATGATCGGGCATAAGCCCAATTTTTGTATGATTTAGGGATCCAAATTTTGGTATAGTTTCAAACACTCTGATGATATATATACAACGATATTTGATGTGATGTAACAAATGTATCAAAATGTATGATGTTTTTGATGATTAAATTTTATTGTATGGAATGATTAATTTGCCAATCAATTGCTTGATTAGCTAATGAGTCTGCCAATCAATTGTCAGCTCGAGGAATATGAATGAAAGTTAAAAATTGAAATGATCTTTGTAACAAACGTACCCTCAATAACAACCGGAGAAAAAACGGATCTCGAACCCGATAAGTATTGTTCAACTGCAACACCACCAGCTGAGAGTCCAAGAAAACTACCAACGAATCAACACCCAAAGATATTGCCTCCGAGAGTAGATAAACAACTGCAGTGTATTCTGCTATATTATTGGAAGCAGGACCAATGCAGACCCCTCTTGATACTAACAACTGACCAGATGGATAATGAAGCACCCAAGCTGTGGAAGCTAAGTACCAGGTGTGTCTACTAGCACCATCGTCGAAACCAAAATTACTCATGACATCCGACACAACCTGCCAAAGCAGATCAAAAACATCACCATCCCATCAAAAATCGAAAAAACAACCAGATATGTACAAAGAAAAACTACTATATACAAAAGCAACATGCGAGGCCGAAGCCTAGGCATAATACTTTTTCAAATATAGCCCATTTCTAGGCTCCGGAAACTTGTTCCCTTCAAAGTCAATGAAGGTATATGCTCCTTTCTTAAGGAATTTTTTGACGATAAAGGGGCCATACCACATAGACTTAAAATTTCCTACCCCCAGGGCATCTTTTTCTTGGGCATAGACCAAAACAAGGTCACCTTCTGAAAAAACCCTAGGCTTGACCGCCTTATCATACTGAACTTTAACTCAGTTTTTATGCACCTCATTCATCGTGGCGGCATCCCGACACTGCTCATCGAGATGTTCCAGATGAAGGAGCCGTTATTCAAGACGAGAAGTGTCAGGAAGAATTTCAACAGCTAATTTAAGAAGGAATCTCACATTCAATGGGAAATACGGATTCCAACCCGTGCACTAGCTGAAACGGAGTAAAGCCAGTTGCAGTTTTCACTGACGTCGTATATGCCCAAAGTGCAGGATATAGCATAATATGCCAATTGGATTGAGCTTTATCAATTGTCCTTTGAAGAATTGTCTTCAAGGATTTATTCACGGCTTCCACTTGCCCATTGGCTTGAGGATAATATGGAGATGAATGCTCCTGCCGAAAACCCAATTTTAGGGCCAACTCAACCATCATGCTATTCTGAAAATGATTGCCATGATCAGTGAAAATCTCTCTAGGAATACCAAAACGAGCAATAACCTGGTTGAAAAGAAAAAGAGTTGCAGTCTCACCATCATTCCCAAAAGTAGGCATAGCCTTGACCCACTTCGTAAAGTAGTCTACTACTACAATAATGTACTTGTGACCTTTAGCCGAAGGTGAGTTACAAGTAGTATAATCAATACCCCACTTTGTAAAGGGACCAACAGTAATGACTGGAAAAAGCGGAGCTGGATGAGCACGCATTTTTCGAGTATAAACTTGACACGGATGACACTTTTTGACCGACTCCATACAATCTTTGAAAATCGAAGGCCAAAAGTACCCAGCACGCAAGATCTTTTGGGCTGTAGCAAGCCCAGATAAATGACCACCACAAGCTCCATTGTGGCAATCATTCAACACAACCTCAGCTTCTTCGAGAGTTAAGCAACGTCTCAGGATTGAATCAACCCCTCGACGGTATAAAGCATCACCAATAATCAAGTAATTCTTAGCCAAGTGATGCAACTTACGACGCTCATCTTTCGAAAAAGTAGAGGGAAACTTCGCAGTCTGAAGATACACAATGATATCTCCATACCAAGGATCCTGTGAAGAGATAAGAAACAAATGTTCATCCGGAAAGGATTCATCATAGATCATCTCTTCCCCACAGGGCAACTCGGAGATCAATTCTGCGAAAACCAATGATTTCTTGGACTTGGCAGACATAAACTCAAGATCAAATTCTTGCAAAATCACAATCCATCTATTGTATTTTCCCCCAATCACTCGCCTACTGAGGACAAACTGAAATGGATTGGCTGCTGCCAAAACATAAGTTTTTTGTAGAATAATGTAATGTCGGAGTCGCTGCACTGCATGAACAGCTGCCAAAGCTAACTTTTCTATCAGAGTATACCGGAGCTCAGGTCCTACCAAACCTCAACTAAGATAGTAAATAACATGCTCTACAAGAGCATCATCCTCCTGAACTAGAGCCATACCAATAGTAGATTCTGTTGCTGCCAGATACAAAAGGAAATCCCTGCTATAATTAGGTGGACTCAATAAAGGAGCAGAGGTCAATGCTTTTTTCAAAGCATCAAATGAGAGTTGAGCGAAGTCATCCCAAAGAAATGGAACTCCCTTCTTCAACAATCTCATAAATCCCTTGGTAACTTCAACATAATTTACGATAAATATTCGAAGAAAATTAGACTTTCCTTGTAGACTTTGAAGTTGACGAATAGAGGATGGGGGAGGCAACTGAAGTATTGCCTCAACCTTGAAGGGATCTATCCTAATCCCTTATCTAGATACAATGAATCCCAATAACCGACCGGATGTAACCGCAAAAACGCACTTGTTCGGATTCAACCTAATCTTATAGAAACGACACCATTCAAATATTTCACAGAGGTTAGCAGGATGATCCATCCTCTTTTGAGAATGAGCAGCTAAATCATCCAAATATGCCTCGATAATCTTTTTGATGTTGTGGAAGGCATATGACATGGCCCGCTGAAACGTAGCCCCAACATTTTTAAGAACAAAAGGCATCTTCTTGTATGAAAAGGTACTCCAGGGACAAATAAAGGCAGTCTTATGCTGATCTTCAGGACGGATAGTAATATGATTATATCCGGAGAAACCTTCCATGAAGGAGAAAATCTCATTACCGGAACACTCGTCAATGATCTGATCTATAAATGGTGTGGGGTAATTATATTTAGGACATGCTTTATTTAGGTCTCTGAAATTGTCAAACTCGAATCGTCTTTTTCTTTTTTATTCATCGGAATAGATTTGAAACCCATTCGACCAAATTAGTGAGAATGACAATCCCACCTGTTGCATTTTCCTCAACTCGCCCTTTGATAGTCGTTGCTCTTCCTAGGGATTGGGACTTGGCGAAAGTTTTGCCTCACCGACTTAGCGTTTTCGTAAGTCTTGATCTCATGCTAGACAATAGCTGGATCTATACCAGGCATTTCCTCATAAGACCAAGCAAATACATCCATATACTCTTTAAAGAGATTGGTGTAAATCTGAATCTCTTCAGGGGAAGATTCAGCGCCGATGAAGACATTCTCAATAGCATTGGGATCCCCGGAAATGTTCACCGGGATATTTGGAGAAATCACTTCCATGTTCCCTTCATCATATACCTGTGTTGGTGCTAAAGGGTTCAGGATTGGGAAAACAGGACCAGGAGATGGAGGACTTGGAAAACTTGCTTCAACTTCGCTAAATCAAGTAAAAAGTAAGACCGATGATGCAAATCATCCCACGGTCTATCTATACCACCAGTTTCCTGTGATGGGCCTTCGTATGGAAGAGGAACAAGGAAATCACAGAAGAACCAAGTGCCTAAGCCGAGCCACATCTCCATCCAACTCTTCGGTGAGAGGAGATGGGATGGATTCCGTACAGTAGTCACTAATAGAATGAATAAGAAATTTTCATCGGCATACATTGGAAATGCCATTCCACCCACTTGACCTTCCGCTAATGTGGAGGTAGTGGAAGGTAAGGTCCAAGGATTCGAAAAATAATGAGTTCTAAACAACTCTCTTCGAATAGGAGCCCTGGAGGATGAAATTGCATTTATATGAATAGTAGGAGGTGGGATATCGAAAGTACCTATCAAAGAAGAATACATCCCAACCTCAAATTTCGCTCGGTGCGCCTGAACGGTCCAACTTCGTAACAAGGAGCCAAGAGACGCATCGGGCCCGTTGTGAGGAAAGTCTGCCTGATTCATCGTAACAATCCTCCCTTCGTGAGGGAAATAAATAATCCGAAATAATGAGGATGCAATGGAATCCATCTCATAAATCCAGTTTCTCCCCAACAGAAGGTTGTAGTCCAAGCTTGCATCAACTACCTAAACCTCTATATTCACAGTTTTTCCCGCAACACAGATAGGCAAAGCTGGGACAATACCATGCGGTCTGTGAGAATGACCATCAAACGCAGTCAGAAGAGTGGTAGATGGAACAGATTTGGGAGATCCAATCGTCTTCCAACATGTGAGAGACATCACGCACTTGGAAGCACCATCATCAACAACTGTTCGAAAGATATTGCACTTCCGGTACGATGATTTAATATGAAAAACCATATGATGGGGGAGTCTCTTCTTAAAATTAGTCATATCAAATGTAATCAGAAGAGAATTTTTCGGATCAATAGCCCCAATGGCAGTGAGCAAAGCACTACTCTGAGCCGAACAAGACTGGAGCACCTCTAAAGCCGACATGGCACAAGGACTCTGCGCTAGATCTTCCACAATAGAGTAGTTCTGGGCAGCCCTAGCATTTGGATTAATCGTCGACCGCTTGGTAGATGCTTTGGGCATCCGAGGTATAGGCTGAACAGTAGGCCTTGTAATGTGAAGCGGCTCAGTAGCATCAGGAGCATCCTTAGCTTTCAAAGACTCTTCTCCGCCATAATCACGGGATCTCATAGCGACATCCACGTGAGCACTCATCATGAATATGTTCGATGAAATTTCCCCTTCCTGGGCGCCCCTAGAGGAAGCCCCAGGATTTTGATTCGCGCCAACAACTAGTTGTTGCCCTTGGGGAAAAGGGTTTGTTAACACAGCCTGGGAACTAGAAGAACCCTGCTGAGCTAACAGGCGCTACGCATCCTGAATTTTAGGGCAAAGGTGTGTGAGATGGTCTCCAGCACACAGCTTGCATGGAAACTTCACTTTCTTTTTATCCTTTTGACCCTCACCAACATGCTCATTGGTTTTATTCGCAATACCCTTCCCATTATTTCCCTTTTTCTTATTATTTCATCCCTTCTTCTTCCCTTTGGATTGTTGATTTCCTCTGGGATCAGAAGCTTGGACAAGACGAGGACAACGCATTGGCGGTGATGACGCAAGGTACAAACGACGAGAAGGAAGGGCAAAAGAAATCCATCGTACCGATAGGTGATTAGTCGCACCACTATTGATCGATTCAATCAGCCGTCACCATGAGGATCATGCTTAATGGATACAACTCCACTCTGGAGCGAGGAGTATTGGAAGATATTTATGGAGGACCCCAGACTGAGAATATATCAATTCAAGCTGCTGGGCCCTAAAAATGGCCTGTTCCTCGGAAAATACCTCGGAGAGGGATAAATCCTTTGAAATATCTGATTGTAGAGATTTCAGAAACCATTACAAAAGGAATTCTCCTGGAATATGAGCTTTAATAAGACTCTTCCTTCTCCGCCATTCTTGAATATGGTCAGAAATGTGGGTTGCGTCGTCCTGTTTAAAATTAGTTAGGAGTTCAGTCCCGGCGTCATAACGGATCGGTAAATCGGAAATGTCGAAATGTAATAGCTAGCTTCTCGAAATGTATAAAACTGCCCCTGCATTAGCTCAATATACCACTTTGGGCGTTGCTTTCCAGCTTTTTAGGGTGCGTTGAAACAATCTCAACCTAATCGAATCATCGATCAGGGAGTTCGAAGAACACCATAAATGGAAGGTGGTAATGTGATCAGCTAGATCCTCGCCATTCTTGCCTTCAAACTTTGGAATGTCTGAAGGAATTTTGGTGGGAACTGGAGGCCACCCCGGACTATAACGGATTGGATCATTAGTCAATTTCGACAGATCTGGCAAGTTTAACGTTACCAGAAAAGGTAAACGAGGCGGAGCCTAAGGATTCCATCCTTGATAGGTTGAATTCCCAACATTCTGAAAAGAATACCCTGGATTTGATGAGGCACCAGGTTGCCAGAAAGAACTCATAGAAAAAGGAGAAGAACCTCCTCCCAACGCAGAGTTACCAAAGCCCAGACCAGTTCCCCCCACTGAAGTATGAAATGAAGAGGAAAAGCCCCTGATAGGGGTTCCAAGCATTAGAAAGAGGGGAAAAAGTATGATAAGCACTCGACGAAGGGAAAGAAACATTCTCTTGGTGACCAGCGTAAAACTAATTCCCTGCCCCCGCTGTTGTAAATACAGGGTTCCAACCTGTAAAAGTAGTCTAATTTCCCACTTCCGTACTGGCGGGGTTGATACTGTCCGAGAAGCAAACTTAAAGGACCCTTAAGAAGGATTGGAACTAGGAATGTGCCCAGTTCCAAAGGGGAACCCTTGAAAAGAAGCCGATCCACTAGCCACGGAAGACATGGGTGTAGATCCAGCTGCAGCAGCGGAAAAGGAAAAAGAAGGAATCCCACTAGTGGGCATTCCAAAACTGAAGGGACCAGATTGAGAAGCATGTGCTTGGGTGAAACCAGAGCCAAACACAGCAGTGCTAGAAGCAATCAAAGATATAGCAATAGTTCCCCCTCCTTCAACAGAAGCAGGAGTCTGAATGCCTGCAGCACTCACAACAGAAGTCGCGTTCCCAGTCGTGGCCATCGAAAGGTATGAATAATACGGAGGATCTTCCGGTCTCTCTGACTCAGGTCCGATGTATTCAACAATGAACGGATAATCAGGAGGAAGAGGAGATGGAAGTGACACAAATGGTTCAGGTACTTCCTCTATTTTAACTTCTTCTTCCTACGGAAATAAAACTCGCGAGGTGAGCGGAACGCTCCTCTTGGAACCAACACCGGAACTAATTCCAAAACCTTCAGACCCTTATGGAGGATCTCTCTCCACTGCGTCAGACGCCATAGGGTGATACTCACCTGCTAAACTACTCCTACGCCTTCTTGAAGAAGGCTCTGAACTCTCGGGAGATAACCCCCGGATTCTCCTCGATCGACGAGGCGCTTGATCAGCCACTTTAAAAAATTTTAATTAGACTCAAAAAATATAAAGCTAGGCAAGCTAGGAGCAAAGAGCACTCACTATAAAAAGAAATCCCTGAGATACAAGCAAGCAAACAGCCTTCAGGTATTTCCGCTCCAGGTGATTATGACCGGACACCAAAATACAAGAAAGCGAAATATAGGACCTCCCGAAAGTAGTCTGGGATAATTACGGCCTAGGCCTACTAGCGACGGTAACAGAAACAGTTACGCCGACCTCCTAACGACAGCCTTTGTCGGCACAAGTACCCAAGCTTCGCAAGGGCACCCCCCAGAAGTACTGCTGAAAGTGATACGACGTCTGCCTCAGGTACCACGGGTATTCCCCCTCGCAGTCACCTATGTGGAACCTAGGAGTGGCAACTATGGGCACCAATCCGTGTCAGAAGCCGGGCGGAATGGTCTTGAGGTCAGATTCAGCAAATCAGAGAGGGGGTATCTCTCTTCTCAGCCTTCACTTCCCCTCGCGCTTGACTCTCTGGAGGAGAGCTTTCTCGGTCCACCTAACGGAGTTGGATTTTGCTCAATTAATCAACTTCTATGTTTTGTTTGAGCGGCCTTGGAGAGTTAACTCTCCACTCACCTAATCCAAGGCCCTACAACCTAGCTATTTGGTGTATGACACTTAAAAAACTTGCTAGTTTCTTTTAAATTATATCGCTTATTTTAATTGGCCGTTATGTTAAGTCAAAGGGATACGGAAATGAAACTTGTGGTGTTTTGACGCAAAAAAGAAATTAATAAAAAACCAAACTACATGCAAATGCAGTTATTGTCTTTCGATGAAAAGCAACTTCTACACAGGTTCTACGAGACTAAAAATTTTATTTTTCTTTTCAGATAACAAACTTCACACTCACAAAAACTATGAAAATGACTAAATGCTTAAGTGCACCTGATGCAAATCACTAAGAGCATGCAAATTCTAAGATGCAAAATCTACTAAAGCAGAGAGAAATTTCCCAAAGATCCTTCAGTTTTATCTCTTTTTGGTTGTCCAGAAAGCTAGTTCCCAAAATCAGAGACTCTTAAGATAAAGACACCAAAACACTTGAAACAAGAGGAAGAAACCAACGACAATTCCTTTCCAAAATCAAGTCAAAAACCAAAGGCAAGAAACCTCAACAAAGCTTCAATAGATATAACAAAACAAAAACAAAAATGCAAAACAAAAGCAAATGACAAAACAAAATGTTTTTTGAGCTTTTGAGTTTTATAAAAAGGAAGAGCTCGAAAAGACCAAGAAAAACTATCAAATCCCAAGCCAAACAACTCTGAATTTCAAGCAAAAACTTCAAAAATTCTCTAAACCTTATAGGGCTAGCTAGTAGCAAGATTTATATGAGCAAAAGAAGACAAGAAACTCAAACACTCAGCCTAGAAGAATAGTACAACCTTGTAGCAAACAAAAACTTCAAAGAACCTAGAAAGACTCTTCAAAAATTGCAACAAGAGCTAGTCAACTGAACTCAAGAAAACCAACCAAGAAATGGGCAAAAATCGAAATGCAAAGCAAGACACAAAGGTAGGAAAGAGTAAATGAGCAAAAGCTCTCTGTTCTGATGAAGCAAAATAGCCAAGAATCCCCAGGAAGAGATCTTGGTACTCAAACCAGAAATGCCAGCACAAGAAACAAGATTTGCCAAAAAAGCTATTTTTCAACCAAACCAGAGAGAGAAAAGACCAAAGACCACTTTATACACAATCCAGAGGATACAAAGACACTGCAGAAACAGGTTTCCACAGGCAGACATGGCTAAAAAGCCTAAAAACCTAAAATTTCAAAATTGACCCAGGTATACGTGACTTGACAGTTTAGTAACAAGCGTGCATACGCGACTGTGCTAAAGGAAACCCGCATATATGCGACTACCTTTAAAAAAAACTACGTGTATATGCGTCTCTGTCCAGACAAACCCGCATATACAAAGGTAAATAATGAAAAATAAAAAATATCAAGCCTGGATAAGAAACCAGGACTTCAGTCTGACTGAGAAAGAGTTAACTGGACTGGAAAAAAAAGTTAAAAATGTTGGAAACCTATCAAACAGCTGAAACCACCCAATAGGGGAATCATAAGAATGTGGTCCCCAGTGGAGTTTCTAGTTTTGTTTCAGGGAAAATCACCCTAGAGGTTTTTTGGGTCAAAACCTCCAGAGAGCAGGGCATGCTATTCAGAAGGACTCACACACAACCATACTTGAATGAAAAAAACTAGTTAAAAACGATAGTAGAACTCACCCGAAGTCCTACGTTTGATGTAGATCCCGCGGGGTTCAAACCCCCAGCAACCCTTCTTCCTCCTTCAACCTGGAAACAAGAAAGAACGTGCACGGAGACCTAGTTGTACAGCATATACTTCTCCTAAACGTTAGTGCAATCCATGTGAAACATTATATAAACCATAATAAATGCTTAAATGATAATATTTTCACACCTATAAATAAACATTAACGCACGAGTTCAGGAACAAGATGGTTCTTCATTATCACGAACAACATGTACAGTAGTAAAAGTGGAGAGATCACCTGAATCCTTCCACGATCTTCGAGCAGACCGTCGTCCGGATTCGTCCCGCCCTTGCCTCGCTAAGATTCTTCCAAGACTTGTGCACTCAAGATGGCATATAAATGGATGAATACCTGGCAGCCATGCAAGCCTATAAATCCCAGTTTGAGGTACTTGGGAACTGGATTGAATCGGGATTCCAACACCAGTATAACGTTCAGGTAACTATCTCCTTTAGGCCATGCACACAAGCCACTCTCAAAGTAGTTTCAATCAGTTAAACACACACGTTTCCGTGTTGAACCACTGCAGAGAACCATCAACCTGCACTCTTCAAAATAGGGATTTTTTATATATTTTTTAATGATTTTAATGGCATATGCGAAAAAGTACATGTGGACTCGCGTATACACGCGGAAAAGTCTAGGCATAACCGCGTATGGGAATTTTAACACTATTTTTTTAGTGAATTTTGTTCAAGTCTGTAGGAATGGATGCCCAAATCCATAAAAACAATCATGAATCACATGAGAGTGAAAAATGATGCTATAACAGCGGAGAGCCATGCCTGCAACTTGCATTTTAAATGTACAAATAATATTGGAGAATATGAGGCTCTGATCTTAAGCTTAAATCTGTTGAAGAAATTAGGAGACCGTAAGATAGTCATGCAAGGAGACTATAAGTTGGTTATAAAACAGGTGAACGGTGAATACACAGCCAAACACCCTAGGTTGAGAGCATATAGGAACGATGTCGTGGATATATTGAAAAAATTTGTTGAATACGAATTAGTGTTTGTTCCTAGAGGTCAAAATGTCATTGCAAATGGATTAGCTTGCCTAGTGAGTTCATACCCTAAGACTCCAAGCGACCAACAAATCATAATACAGACCAAATTCAGACCTGCAGTGTCGGATAACGAAAAATATTGGCAGGTCTTTGAGGGTGATAAGTAGATTGAAGATTTCCTGATAGGCAGGAACGAGTTTGAATTTTCTGATTCAAACTCTATGACCAGTGATGGTTGCCTAAGTGAAGAACCCTTAGATGAGGAAGAACCACCCCGTAACATAGAAATAAACACTTTGAACGAACAGGTTGAAAACCTAAAACGAAATTGTGAAAACACAGAAAATGAAGAAGTTGAGGCGTTGCAGACCAAAGATAAGAACATACCTCGAGGTCTGGCACCTTTAGAGAACCTTTTTTACTTCAATGATGTAGCAAAGAAGCCTATCATAGAACACGTGGAATCTAACGTTGAAGAATGAAACATAGGCACAGAGTATAAGCCCATAATGATTAAATTGGCTAAGTCTTTGCTGGCAAATATGAAAAAGAAATGCATTGAATTATTCAAGGAATTCATTGACGTGTTTTCTTGGAGATATGAAGACCTAAAGGCTTATGACACGAACATTATACAACACAAAATACCCTTGAAAGAAAATCAGAAGCCCTTTAGGAAAAAACTTCGCAGAATAAACCCAAAGCAATTGACTGCAGTTGAAAAAGAGATTAAGAAAATGTATGAGACAAGCATAATTATGCATGTGAGGTTTTCTGATTGGGTATCAAACCTAGTCGCTATGAGGAAGAAAACTGGGGAGATCAGGCTGTGTATTGATTTCAGGAATCTTAATAGAGCCTCACTCAAAGAAAATTACCCTTTTCCTAGAATGGAACACACCCTACAAAGGGTAGTAGGGTCAAAAAGGATCTCCCTGCTAAATGGGTTTTCAGGTTACAACCAAGTCTTAGTAATCCCAAAAGACAGTCTTTACCACTGCATGGGGCACCTTCATGTATGTTAAAATTCCCTTTGGATTGATGAACGCCGGTGCAACCTTCCAACGAGCGATGGATATAGCTTTTTCCGATGAGATAGGACACTTCATTGTCATCTATCTGGATGACATAATAGTCTACTCCAGGACTGAAGAAGAACACATAAAACATCTAAGGCAAGTGTTCGAATATTGTGGGAGGTTTGGTCTGTCATTAAATCCCAAAAAGACTGTATTTGGACTACAGGAAAGTAAAATTCTTGGCCACATTATATCTAAGAAGGGAATTAGTATAGATCCACAAAGAGTTGAGGGAATACTATAAATCACACACCCAAGAAACATCAAAGAGTTACAGTCCTTCATTGGGAAAATCAACTTCCTAAGAAGATTTATTCCCAACTTAGCTGAACACCTTAGCAATATGAATAACATGCTGAAGAAAGGTATAGGGGTTAAGTGGACTGTTGAGGCTAAGAAATATTTTGAATCAGTTAAACTTTCACTAACCCAGGCTCCTGTCCTAATCAACCCAGATTTATCAAAAGATTTTCTTATTTTTTCATTTTCATCCAAGCATACAATAGCTGTAGTTCTACTGCAGAAAAATCCAGAGGTAATGGAACAACCCATTTCTTTCTTCAGCAAAGCACTTAGAGACACACCCTTGAAATACAACATAATGGAAAAACAAGCCTATGCTCTGATTAAGGCCTTAAAAGACTTTAGGGTGTACATACTGCATTCCCACACCATAGCCTATGTGCCAAATATAGTGGTTAAAGACATATTGTCCCAAGACCCAGATGGGAAAAGGGGCAAATGGATTGTTGTGATTTTGGAATACAACCTTGAGATAAAACCCACCAAACTGATTAAAGGTCAGGGCTTAGCTCAACTAATGGCTGAATAAAATCTACAAGCCCTAGACATTAACATGGTAAATACCTTGGATGAGCAGCAGGAATTGCCTAATCTCACTGTTGAGGAAAAGTTTCAAAGCTCTCCTTGGTATTCTAACATTCTACATGTGCTTACACACCTCAATGCCCCTCCTGAACTATCAAAAACCAAGGCCAGATTCCTAAAACTAAAAGCCAGAAGCTACTGCATATTGGATAACTGCTTATACTGGAAGAATCCAAATGGCCTATTGCTTAAATGTTTGCCTGAAAATGAGGCAGAGAATATTAAACAAGAATTCCATGCAGGAGAGTGTGGAGGCCACCTGAGCTGGAAAGCCACTACAAAAAAAATACTTAGAGCTGGCTACTATTGGTCTGCACTCTTCAATGATATCCATAAGATGTTAATTTCCTGCCACAAATGCCAGATTTTTGAAGGCAAAAGAAAACTCCTCCCCTTACCTCTGCAACCCATCACTGTTGAAGGACCCTTTATGCAATGGGGCCTTGATTTCATAGAGGAAATTCACCTTGCTTCTTCTGCACAACACAAATGGATCCTAACAGCCACATACTACTTCACCAAGTGGATAGAGGCCATACCTACTAGGAATGCCATAGATTTAGTCATCATTAGTTTCCTAGAAGGTCATATCCTCTCTCGGTTTGGCTGCCCAAGGAAAATAATCACTGATAATGCTTTTGCTTTCGGATCCAAGAAAATGGTTGATTTTTGTCACAAGTATCAAATAACACTCAGTCATTCAACTGCCTATTACCCTTAGGGTAATGGACTAGCTGAATCATCAAACAAGAGCCTGGTGACCATCATCAAAAGGTTGCTGGAAGAGAACATAAATTCATGGCATAACAAGTTAGTACATGATTTGTGGGCTGACAGGCTCACCATAAAGAAATCCATTGGCATGTCACCATACCAGCTTGTCTATGGGACAGAAGCAGTGTTTGCTATCAGCCTTGGGGTACCAGTGATCAAGCTGGTCTAGGAGATTCAAACAGAAGAAGACAGTTTGGTGAGAAGGATAAACCAAACGATTCATCTTTAGCAAACAAGGGAGGAGGTCCATAACAGAGCTATGAAAGTTCAGGAAAATATAAAGAGGTTGTTTGACAAAAGAACCAAAGTTGTTGATTTCAAAATTGGAGATAAAGTTCTGAAGTGGGACTCAAGGAGAGAGGACAAAGGAAAGCACGACAAGTTTGATAGTTTGTGGCAAGTTGCATACATCATCCAGGCCACTGTGGGGCCAAATGCCTTCTTCCTGCAAGAATTAGATGGTACAGAGCTGTTTGGGGGTCCTGTCAATGGTAGGAAGCTCAAGCACTACTGCTGCTAATTTCCAATTTCCAGTTTCCATTTCCATTGTACATACCATTGCAGTGTTTTTTTTCAAGAAAAGAGAAAAGGCCTAAAAAAAAAAAAAACAGAGAGAAAAGAGAGGTTCGGACATGCTCAAAACATGAACCTCTGAGGTACAAAATATTGGCTCTAATATGATCAAAACCTGAGCCAAGGAAAGTGAAGATAGCTGGTCCAAACACGCCCAAAACCTGGACCAGCAGAGAAGAAAGAAGAATCATCTCTAACAAGCCCAAAACTAGAGCTGAAATGAAGAAAGAAAGTGACTCTAACAAGCTCAAAAATTGAGTCACAAAGAAAGAAGGATACTTCAAGCTTCAAATTTCAAGCCTTCACAGTTTTGTTTTCAGTTTTTTGCAAATTTCTGTCCATGTGCAACTGTCTTTATGCCTTGGATCAACAGCAAACTAGACTATATAATCCTAGTTTGACTGTTTTTAAATTTCTCTTGTAGAATGTAGAGAAGAAATCTGCTGGACAGTTTAATCCCAGCAGATATTAGATTAGGTAGAGAAACATATGAGACCAATAGTATAATTTGGTCTCATGGAGTAATAAGGGTAGATTTAGAATAGGTTTATTTTCTGTTATAAAAATAAATGATGTAAAGGGTCTGCTAGTTCAAATACACCCTAGAAGAAAAAATGCTAGGATTGTAGGATGGGTAGGTAGATTGTTTGGAAGTGTTTATGTTGATCTATCATATCTATGGCAGCTGAAAATCAAAAAAAAAAGGTGGCTTAAGCAGCAGGCATCTGGACTACACCAAAGATCATTTTCTGAATTCTTGACTCCTTCAAGAAGAAGCCATCCCCATGTGGAGCCACTGTTAGCCCCCTATGAATTCCTTGACAAGCAAGCAAGGGGCTAGTTTGTTCTATGAGCCTTCAAGGAATGCATTTCCCTTGAAAACAAATCATCCTTGAAGCCTTTTCATGTTCCCGTCCCTTTCAATGTTTCCCTCTGCTGTTCTTGAGTCAATAATCCTTACTGATAAAAAATTATGCTCCAAAGGGCCTTTTTGCCTCTTGTACCCCTGCATATTGTCCCATTTCACCCCTTTTTTCCTCTTTTCAAAGTCCCCTTTCCATCCCAAAATTTCCCCTTAGTCCTCCTAAATCTCCCCAAAATCCCCTTTAAATTCTACCCTTACACTTTGTTGGGCCAAATTCCCCTTTGTTCCCCCTATCGTTTCCCTTCCTTGGCCTTAAAATGCATTAAAAGGGCCCCAAAACCCACTTTTTAACTTTATAATAGGGCCTAGCCCCTTTCCTGCCAACCCCATTAAACCACTTCCCCATACGCCCGATGCCTAAGACCGAGCACTTATGGCCTAGGCGCTAATCGCATCAAAAAACTGGAGCGGAACGTTAAACTCCTTTGTAAACCTACAAAGCTCCGATGTGATTGCTTTTGGTCTATAATTCTCGCGATGTATTCAATTTCGTTGATCTGTCACCTAGATCCGATGGTCGAGCGCCAATCGTACTCCCCGCCCAATCGCAATCGGAACTTCCAGTGGTGCTGCCCTTTGTTTTCCCGATTGCGATCTCCCGACTGCATCCTCCACCGTCGATCTCCCCGCCAGATCGGACGGTCCAGTGCTAATCGCTTTGTCTCAATCGCATCGTATCCCCTCCTCTACATCCGCCAATTGTGATCCGCCGACCCCATCTCGGTCATCCATTAATCCTCGATTTGACAACCTGCACACTCCTGCTCTGATCGCAATCACAACTTTGTAATGTGCCACCCCTCCGTTCGTTGCGATTGCGATCTCCCGACCCCATCTTAGCCATCCATTCCCTTCCAGATCTGACGGCCATCGTAATCCCACTCTAATCACAATCCCATTTTTTGTTCGGTGCCACTTTCGGCCTGTTGCGATCGAGATACCTTGATTACATCTCTCTCGTTGATTCCCCCCGTTGATCCAATGACCATCGCTCTCCCGTTCCAATCACATCGAAAACTTCGATCGTAATCCCAAATTATAAAATGTGCATCTCTCCACCGCCTCATTTGCGATCTCCCGATGCATTCGTGGCCGTCGATCTTCCTCCAAGATCCGACGGTCCAAAGTGAATCGCCCTCCGCCCATGACCGGGTCCCACCATACATGCATTTCATTGCATTTTCATTCATTTTAATGTGTTTCACCCACTTCCATATACCATTTCGTTGATTAATCTCTACTGTCGATCCCACCACCAGATCATGATCGAACGATCCATGTGCATTCTCAACCAGACCTTATTATTCACTATCTATACCATAACACTGCATTATTCACCATTGTTTTAGCCAAGAGCACCATTTCACCACTGCCGCACTATCAGAGCAGGAGTGCGCGGGCTGTCCTATACGTGTTTTGCAGGGCTCTGATCGCAATCGCAATCGCAACTTTCTCTATCCTAGGGTGTAGGCATTAAACTCCACCATGATTCATAGTTGTTGTTACAGCAACGCATAGCTCAGTAAAACAGGGTTCAGAGCCCGATAGCACAGAGAGGGACCTAGGAAGGCATATAAGCTTGTTTTTTATCAAAGTACAAGGTTAAGGAATTTCTATGCACATCAGCAGAATGTTCCCGCCTGTGAAAGGACAAAGCGCCCATATTGTTTCTTTAATGTACCGTGTTCCTGAAGGATTTTCTGCCCTGACCACAGTCCGGAGCTACCAGAGCATTTGTTCACTAGTATGGCAGACCTCACCGTCATTTGCTTACCCTTTGTTTATTGACTAGAGTACTACACAGTACTACAGCTAGAGTACATCAGAGTCATACCAAAGTGACTGGAAGACTGAAGAAGATCACTCTTTCATTCCAAAAGGTACTAGAGATAAATGTAGAGAATTTACACAGAATGGGCTTCGGCTCACTCTTTCTTTTCCAAGTTTTAATGCTGCATTTAGTTTCCACCTACCTCCTCAACTCATCTTTCTGCTATAAAACTCATGAGAAAATTATTGTAAGGTTGTTGATTGATTATCAGAGAATTGCAAGCTGTTTCCTTTGAGACATGTTCTTTATGTAAAGTTGTAAGATAGGCTGAGGAAGATGTATTCAGACTGAACTTTCAAGCTATTGGCAATGTTGTATTTGACTGGTGTTGATTTTAATATGACAAGCACATTTCTTTAGATCCTGATCTAAAGCAGCTGGTGATGTGTTTTCTATCTCTGTGTTTATTTCATTACATTACATTTCTACTGGCTTGCATCAGAAATTTGGCATAGGATTTACCCTTGCTAGGTACCCTATGTTTTTCTGCTTTATGTGTATCTGAGGATTGATTTCAATTAATTTAACCAGTGTAGTGGATGTTATTGCCTGCTAGCTGATGTATGAATTATTGAGGTCATTGTTTCAGATGTTCTTGTTGAGGTTTAATTGAATGAATTGGGAACACTGGGAGGTCTAGAACTCTGTCCTTATCTCACTAGGATCCTTTTCAGTTAATTGAACCTTCTCTGAGATCCCTCAAGCTGGAGGCCGAAGCATTGAGAGTTCAAAGTCTCTCTCTGATCTCAGGTTTTCAACTTTGTATTCTGAATCTTTAATGTTTCCTTGTTCTCACCTTCCCTCTTGCTTATCCTACCACACTATCATCTTTAAGATCTAATGCTTTAGATGACTAGCCCAACTGAAAGCCTGCATATTGAACAAAAAATAAACCCTTTTCCTGACTCCATTGCCCAATGGTCTTGAACATTCCCTGGATTATCTCTCCTTGTGCCTAAAATCCTCTTTGCTCAGCCTTGTCTCATATTTAACCCTTCTTTCCTGATTCTCAACAACCAAACATACAATTAAATAAGCAAACTTTGAGCCTATAACTAGCCTAACACCTTAACTTGAGCTTCAAAGAAGCATACCTTTGACATATCATATAGAGATCCCTTTCTGGACTCAAGAGGGCTAGATCCTAGGGTCTGAAAGTGGTTTGATGTTGTCTCATCTTTTGGTCTTGCCAATCTGGCCAAAACATGGGAACCCCAGCACCTTCTTTCAAAGTTAGTTTTTAAACATTTAAATTTCATTAGATTCAGTTGATTCATTTCATAGTTTTCATTTCTCAAAATTAAAATTCAGACATAAATAGAAAAATCCCCGAAAACAACATAAAAGGACACACAACGAAGCAAGAAGAAGGTTAAATAAGCATATATAGTGCACCACACTTCATCAGATTACAAACGTCAGTTGATAATTTATGTTGAAAAATTTAAGACATTAAATTCACTAAATAGATGTTGAGAAATTTGACTCTTGTGAAGTGCATAAGAAATATGATATGGTATGTGTAGAGTCTACAGAAACTTCCTTCAGAAGATAATTACTTCATGATGATTTTCATCATGGGGGCATACCTATCAAGAAGGTAACTTAAAGGGAAGACTTTATTTCCCTCAATTTTGTATCATGTCTTGATAAATGGTTCATAATACTGATCATCCAGGTATTTGGATTTAAACCACTTCTCATCCATATTAGGTATCCCTGTGGCAGCGAAAATTATGGGTGTGGATATGGTGAAGGCCACACCTACAATGGTCACCTGATTGTCCTGAAGGTTTGAGATGAAAATTTTGCTCAAAACAGGGTGGTGTTGAACTCTCTCGGCCATTTCACAGAAATCAAAGCAGCCCAAATATTTGAAGCAACTGACTGTCATGGGTGAGGCCATCAATTTTTTGCTGCTATTTGGCTCAAGCCTCAAAAGTATTCCTCCCTTTTGAGGTCCTCTTTCCTCTCTGTCATCCTCCTCCTCCCTGAAATATCTATCTTCCTCCTCCATGGTGTTTTTAGTTTTGAAACCCTAGGGAAGGGAAAGGGGAGTGGAAAATAGGTTTAGGGAGTCGGGATGGGAGTAGGAAAAATTGGGGAAATAGGGAAGTGGGTTAGGGAACTTAGGATAGTGATATGTGATCAAAACACTTAGGGAAATGGGATTTAGAATTTTATTACAGGTATGATAACAGAGCTACCTAGGAGCTAGGGTTTTAAGAATGTAAGTTGGGGACATGGATTTAGTTATGTAGGGATAGGGATAGGTTTTAGTGTGATTTGGGAAGGGAATTTGAGGTTTAGGGAACAAATTTAGGGATGTGGGAGTGAAACTAGGGTTTCCTAGCTTGAAAAACTTTGCAAATTTGAATGAGAAAGTAAACACTTTAAATTTTCAATTGGGAAATGCAAGGAGGGAATAAAAAGATGTTTCTTACTTTCTAGGAGGTGGAGGAACCCTTTTCTTATGGTCTGGGACAATTACAAGAAGTTTTGGAAGCTTGGAGTGAAAATTGGCAGGAGCGCAACGCTGGTCTGCCACGAGCACAATGCCTTCTCTAGGAGTGCAACGCCTTTGCGAGGAGTGCAATGACTTGCCTCCAAGAGCACATTGCCACCCAAAAACTTGGTTTTTAACAATTCCAAATTGATTTTCGAGTTGAGGGAGTGGGATCTCGATGCTTTGGAGAGAAAATGAGTACCTTTGTTTTCTTTTGATGGGATTTATACTTGGCGATTTGAATGAATTTTATTTTGCGACCCACTTCACTTCTTCACATTCATTTTAAACCTTTAAATATTTACCTTTCACTTTTTATTTTGATCTTTGGAGTTTGATCATTTGATGAATTTGAGAACACTTAGACTTTGGAACTTCTGATCTTTCTTGGCATATGAAATTTTGAGTTGGCAGCTATCTTAGAACCATGAACTTATTACATTATTATGAAGCCAACTCCAAAAATAGAAGAAAAGAGAGATCAATGCCATAGAAATAAGCCACTTCAAGGGGGAAACCTCCAATACATTACATAAATGAACAATTATTGGATGATACAAATGAAAAAACATCCTTTCTATATATAGGACTCCATGGGGCCACAATGTAATCCTAGCCGACCTAACAATAATAATGTAATGGAACAATAATAACAATATGTGGGTTACACTAACAACATTAAGGGACTATACTTGTGATATAGGCTCCTCTCCTTCAAAAAAGGGTTTTCCTCAATGCTTGAGTAGCTGTCGAGTTCTTGTTTCTGTGACTTCTTCAGGTTCCAATATCATTTTTCCTTCCTCATAAAGTTCTAGCAATATTGTTTGAATTGGAATTTTGTCCCCTATAACCTTCTTTAAACATGAAACAAGGAAAATTGGATGTACTCATGAATAAGCATAAAGCTCCAATTTGTATGCCATAGTACCAATCCTTTGAAACACCTTGTAAGGACCATATTACTTTAGCAATAATTTATTATACTTCTTCACTTGATTGAGGGACATTTTATTGTATGGTTGTAGCCATAAAAATACCCAGTCTCCTACATCAAAAATTCTCTCACTGCGATGTTGACCTGGCTGTTATTTCATTCGATTTTGTGCCAAATTTAGGTTATCCTTTAAGAGTTCAAGAACTTCTTGTTGATGCTCGATGTGATCTTCCACTGCTTGAACCCTAGAATTTTCCCTTAAAGAACATGTGATGGATGGTGGATGATACCCATAAAGTGCCATAAACGGGGTCAATTTTTCTATAGTATGGAAGGAAGTGTTATACGACCATTGAGTGAGAGGTAAACACTTGACTCATTGTGCTTGTTGTTCAGATACAAAACAACGAATATATCCTTCCAAAAATCTATTCACTATCTCAGTTTGACCATCGTATTGAGGATGATAAGATGAGATATGAGCTAGTTGAGTACCAAAACAAAAAAATAATTTTGTCCAAAAGTTTCCTGTAAAAATGGGACCTATGTTACTTACAATAATCTTCGGGTTTCCATGTAGCTTTTTAATTGTTTCCATAAATGCAGTAGCAATTGTACTTACTTTAAATGGATGAGATAATTAACAAAAGTATGCATACTTGGTAAGTATGTCAAATAGCACCATGATGACACTCTTTCCTTCGGACATAGGCAAACCTGTGATAAAATCCATTGAAAACTCCTCCCAACGTTGACTTGGAATAGATAAAGGTTTTAGAAGACCCAGGGTCTTAATTGTCTCAACTTTATTTTGCTGGTAAACCAAACATTCCACCAAAAACTTTTGAATATTAGATTTAAGGGCATCCCAAAAAAATTCTTTCTTCACCCTGTGGTAAGTTTTTAAAAACCCCAAGTGTCCTCCTAAAGGATAAGTTTTCAATTCAAAAAGAATATTTTATTTTAGTTGGGAATTCTTGCAAATATATAAGTGATCTTTGTACCAAAAGGAATAATTTTTCCAACTAAATGTATCATATGTACTAGGATCTTGCTGCACCTTTTTAATTAGTGTCCACACTTCTTCGTCCTTCTTCCATTGATCCCTTGCTTCAGTTATCCAATCTGGTTAGATAATAGAAATGGTGCAAAGCAATGCTTCCACCTTGTCATCCTTTCTTGAGAGTGCATCTGCAACAACATTTAGCTTCCCTTTTTTGTAGATTATTTCAAAGTCATAACCCAACATATTTGTGGCCCTTTTTTGTTTCTCTTCTGAAGATAGTGTTTTCTTCAAAAAAAAATTAAGACTATCATGATCATTTTTACATTGAAGTGTCTTGCCATTAGGTAAGGTCGCCATTTCCTTAGTGCATGTATTATTGCCAACATTTCCTTCTCATAAATAGGATTTTGTAAATACTTTCCTTTGATTGGATGACTTTCAAAAGCAACGAGTCTTCCTTCTTGCATTAAAACAACACCAATTTCATTTCTTAAGGCATCGCATTCCACAATAAAGGTTTTTTTGAAGTCTTGCATAGCTAAGACTGGTGCCAGGCACATTTCCTCTTTAAGATGTTCAAAGGCTTTCGTTGCTTTAGGAGTCCATGAAAATGCATATTTACTGAATAATATTGTTAGAGGTGCTGTTATTCTCCCATAATTCTTAAAGCCGAGAAATCCGCCAAGAAATCCACGCAACTACTTTATGGTTGTGGGGAATTTCCATTCTTTAATGGATTTAATTTTGTTAGGGTATACCATAACACCCTCGTGAGATAAAATATGACCCAGATATTCCACCTCTTGTACTCCAAATAAACATTTAGATGTTTTTTCATATAATTGTTTCTCCTCCAATAGTTTGAGCACCCTGTCAACATGTTGAACATGATCCTTCCAAGACTTGTTGTAGGTTGGTATATCATCAAAAAATACTAGCACAAATTTTCTAAGGAATGGTTTTAAAATGGAATTCATCAACCCTTGAAATGTAGAAGGTGCATTGGTAAGGCCAAAAGTCATGACCAAAAATTCATAATTACCCTCATGGGCTCGAAATTTTTCTTTCAGAATATCTTTAGTCTTCATTCTTATTTGATGATATCTTGAACAAAGATCCAACTTGGTAAAATAAATTGATCCATCTAATTTATCCAATAATTCATCAATCATAGGAATCGGAAATTTATCTTTAATAGTGAGCTTATGATCTCCCTATAATCCAAACATATGTGCCATGATCCATCCTTCTTGTGCACCAATAATACTGGAGCAGAGAAAGAACTTTGACTAGGTTGAATTATACTAGCCTCTAGCATTTCTACAACATACATTCAATTTCGATCTTTTGGACATAAGGATATCTGTAAGGCCTGATGTTTCGAGGAACACTTCCTGGAATCAAATGAATAGCATGATGATGATCCTGAATAGGTGGGAGTCCTTTGGGAGTTTCAAACACCTTGGATTGATTGTCCAAGAGTTTTTGGAGATCTAGAGAAATAGATGATTTTGATGTTGGAACTTCTAGTGAGCATAATTGTGCAATTACGCCTCATTGTTCTTTATTTAGAAGCTTTGTCATGACATTAAAGCTTATTATCTTTCCTGGCTTCCCTGTGATACTCCGTAACTCGATTTCCTTTCCTTCTAAAAAAAATTTCAAGAAAATTTCTTGAAAATTAAAAGCTGTTGTCCCCAAAGATTGTAACCATTGTACTCCTATTATAACATCAACACCTCCCATTGCGATGGAAAGAATTAGACTATTCAATACATATTACCCCATGGATAGCTAGATATTATGGCATTTTGTAGATAAATTTATAGTTCCTCCATTTGCAACCATCACTTGACATTGTGGTGCTGGGTATAGGAAACAATTCAATTCATTGAATAAAATTTTGGGTACTACCCGAATCAATCAACACTATTACCTTTTTCTTCTTGATATGTCCTTCTATCTTGAGAGTTTGAGGAGTGGTAATTCCTAAAAATTCATTAAACATGATATGGTTAGACTCATTTCTTATTCTTCTTCTAGGGTTGGCTCCTAGTGTATATCCTCTTCTTTTGAAGTTTCATGTTCATTTTATTCCTCCTCCTCACCATCTATGTAAAATAATTTCTTCTTAGTACACTTATGAAATTTAGTGTATTTTCTATCACAACTATAGAAAACCCCTTTTTCTCTTTTTTCTTCCAATTGTTGCAGTGTCAACCTTGTAGGTTGTGGAACTGTAGGAGTAGCAACACTTCCATCTTTATAGATGTGAGTGGTAGGCTTCCTTATTGCCATAATTTTACATTCAAATTTTCTTGCCAACCTGAATGGCTTCTCCAATGAATCAGGTTCCCAAATGCAAACTTCATTTTGGATGTTATATTTTAAAGTCCCTATGAAGAAATAAATCCTGTCTTCCTCTGGAATATCAATTACCCTTATATTCAATTTTTGGAAGTCCTTAATGTGCTCCACCACTGAACCCTTTTTTTTGAGATTTATTAATTGGCTAAAGAAGGTGTTTCTCTTTGTATCCTCATAATGTGCTAACATTTTCCCTGTAAAAATTGACAAAGTGACAATTTTTTTATGGGAGAAAAGCCATCGATACCATACAAATGTATTTTGTTCTAAATGTAAAGTTGCAATGCATACCTTTAGTGTGTTTTTCACATTATTGAGATAAAAATACTGCTCCATCAGTAGTATCCATGCTACGGGATCCTTCCCATAGAAATTCCTCATATCCATCTTTGGAATATGGTGGTTCTTCAATCCAACATTAGATTTTATGAAATCAATATTAACATTTATTTTTATCTCATCATGAGTTTCCTCTACTATCTTTTCGCCACTTGGAATCATTTACTGTATCAACTTTGAAAAACCTTCGTTCAAACCTTCCATGTATTCCTTTAATCCTTCCATGTTTTCTTCCATACCATTCTTCAAACCATCCATTGTAGCTTCTATGCTTTTCTTCAAAACATCCATTTCATTTTTTGTTGCTCTTTGTGAGAGAAAAATTTGGTACACTTGCTCTTGTAATTTTGATATGTCATGTTGCATTTCTTCATCTTCATGAGCCAAATAGAGCCTTGTGAAGGCTTAAAGGGTGTTGAATTCTTTTTAGGGGGCATTTAGAACCAAATAATGATATGTATTCTACAATATTCCCTTGGAATCAATTCAAATTGATTCTTTAAACAAGACCTATGCAATTCAGAAAAATAATACACACCTTTTTCTTGCTTTTGAGGAGCTTGATATTGAAATTGAATTATCTATGTGATTTCACATCTTCAATATTTGAAATTAGGCCCTGTAGTAGAATTATGAATCTTCTTTCGAATTCCATAGGTCTAACCTGATTTCAATTCTTCAAGGAAAATTTATGCCCAATCTCACACAATGACCTAATTATGGACTGGTTTAGTAGGGAAATCTTGTACGATGTGCCGCATGTCACTATTCCCTCCTTCATATCTGAAATTGATAAGAAAAAAGCTACAGTCTATTTACTTGCAGTCACTTTTTACAGAATTCAAATTTGATGCTCAAAGGGAGAGTTATGACGAGTTTCCCACGGTCACCTCTTTGAGATGAAATTCAGGAGCCTGAAACAACCCTAACTTCCAGAGATCCTATCTCTGAAAATGTTGTGAACCAAGCTTTGAAATTTGTACGGGAAGTTCCATGGAATTGATGCTTTTCTTTGTAAAAATTTCAGCTTCTTAACCTTCGTAGAAAAAAAATTATAATTCAAATACCAGGATGACCTGTTTTAGGTGAAATTTGAGAGCCTAAAACAACCCTAACATCCAGACATCATATCTCCGAGAATGTTGCGAACCAAGATCTGAAATTTTTGCACGACATTCATTAGGATTTTGGTTTCTCTTTGAAAAATTTAATGTTCTGAACCTTCATAGAAAAAAATTTATAGCGAAAATGCCACGATGACATATTTGGAGCAGTCCAAAGCTCTAATACCAAATTTTATGGAACCGGCTCCAAAATTAGAAGAAAAGAGAGATCAACACCTTAGAAATAAGCCACTTCAAGGGGGAAACCTCAAACAAAATACATAAATGAACAGTTATTGGATGATACAAATGACAAAACCTTGTTTCTATATATAGGAGTCCATGGGGCCACAATGTAATCCTATCTGACCTAATAATAATAATGTAACGACATAATATAACAATATGGGGGTTACAATAACAACAATAAGTGACTATACTAGTAATATAGGGACCTAACATAGATATTCAGAAAACATAAAATGACTTAATGGAATAAAAATTACATAATGGAATAAAAACTACATATTTCATTTCAACTTTACATTATAAAGTGAATTTATTGGTCACCCTATTGCTTTTTTTTCTTTTATGCAATGGAAATGATGTTTTAATGTGCCTTGAAAAACCTAAGACCTAATGGACACCTTGACTAAATCGACTTCATGATGGCATGAATGATAAGGTGATAAAGACTCATGAATGATAGACATTCAACATAGTGATGAAATGAGCCAGCAAGTGATGAGATGAATTTTTTTGAAAAGGGTGAAACTTGATTAAAATCTGCACCAAGTGACCAAATTTTTGCATGACCTAGTGGAATGAAAAAAATTTCAGAATGGGACACCTAACATGACATGAAAGATTCAATTTTGATCACAAGTGGAAGGATTCAAATATTAACATTAACACTGGCTTCGAGGAGAATTGAGCCTGTGACCTCCTAATGACAAGGTGTTTTAGCAATATGACCTCAACCAATTAAGCTATCCCATGGGACTTAGATGACTTATTATTATATTAAAAATATGTTTAGTAAATTTAATTAAAATATTTATATATGTGTGGATATAAACCATATTAGTTAAATTTTTGTGATTGAACCTTTGTATTTGTTATTTTTTTAGTTTAATTAAGCTATATTTAAATACTAGCTATTATGTAGCCATTGTTTCTTACATGTTATGGAAGGTTTTTTAGTATAATTTTCACTCTAATTTGTTGAAAATATTATAGGGATTTGTGGCACTCATAAATTTGATTTGTAAACTCTCCACAATAGGATTTCCCCATTAGGTTTTTAGGGTGTTGAACCAATATATACAGTTAAAAAAACCTATTTTAAACAAAAAATAACAAAATTTTACCAAAATTTATTTCCCAGTAACAACAAAAAAACTCCAAAAAAACTATAGATATTGTGCATGTATTAGTTGAAAAACTAGCGTTCTTTTAAGAAAATAAATCAATAAATAATTTTTCATTTTGGTTTTATCCCTTTCACTGTCACAGGGACTGTGATGTTTTGTCATAACAGAAAATATGAAGATATATATGTTTTATTCCATAAGTACAAAATTATTTTTCTCCTTTCCTTACCAAATTTTTATTATAATTTCATTTGCAAAAAGCATGAAAATGGAAAAATTATAAGTTTCCTTGTTTGAAGCAATTTGTGTCTCACTGCTTGATAAAATATCATGGATTGAATTCATTAATTAAAATCTAGTCATCTCTACAATGGAGAGACTCAAACAGGAAAGTCTGACTATGTAGAATGCTCGGCATTCTCAATACAACTAAATCAATATATATCACACATAGATGTAGGGAAGTTAGAACCATATCCTAAGAAATAGAAATTAATTCCTATCCTAAGGTACCGTGAACCAACTCTCACCAATTAAGGATTCTCCATTATCTTTTAACACTCCCCCTTAATGGAGAAGTGGTTCACAAGTATACTTAAAATTCCCCTAAACATTTCAAATTTAATTTTTCCAAGAGGCTTAGTGAAAATTTCAGCAACATTATAGCAATTTCTACAATATACAAGATGGATTTCATTAAATTTAACTTTCTCCCTGACAAAGTGGAATTGCGTATCAATGTGCTTAGTGTTCTTATGGAACGTCGAATTATTAGCCAGTTTTATTGAGCTCTGGTTATCACATATGATAGTTGTTGTATCTTTCTATTCTTCCCTGACATCCTCGAGAAGTCTCTGCAACCAAACTGCCACACATGTTGCTGCACACATTGCCTAATACTTTGCCTCCACTAAGGACAATGAAACTGTGTTCTTATTCTTACTGCTCCATGCAATCACCCCAGATCCAATGCTAAATGTATAGCCTATTATGGATCTTCGGTCATCTACATTTCTAGCCCAATCAGAATCTGTAAACCCTGTCAATCTAACATTAGAATAATCAGTATAGATAATACCATAATCTACGATTCCTTGTAGATAACTTAGAATGTATTTCCCTGTAATCCAGTGACTCTCAAGTGGTTTGGAATTTAATTTACTTAGCACAGTAACTGCATAAGACAAATATGGTCCGGTAGTGGTTAAGTATATTAGACTCCTAACCAATTGTCGATATAGTGTTGCATCTTCCTCTTTAGATCCATCCTCACTCTGAATTTTAATGTTCTGTTGTAATGGTATTGCTGCAGCCTTACATTGATCTATCCTGAACCTTTCCAGTAGACCCCTGACATACTTTCCCAGGGATAGAAAATTTTGTCTCAATCTCTCCAGATCTCAAGACCCAAAGAGTATCTTAGTTCACCAAGTTATTTCATTTCGAGCATTTGTGACATTTTCTTCTATATTTCTTTGATTCGATCATAAACATTTCATGTAATAATTAGATCATCTTCTTACATATTAATAAACACTATAAGCCTCTTCTCATCTTTCAGAGTATACAGATTAGGGTTGTTTTTACTTCTATTGTAACTGTGATGTAGAATACATGAATCTATATTCTCATACCATGACGTGGGTGCCTGTTTTAGTCCATATAATTTTTTTTTTAATCTATAGACTAAATGTTCTTTCCCTTTATGTACAAACCCATCAGTTTTACCTAAGAAAACTTCCTCTTTCAAATCCCCATTTAAAAATACAAACTTTACATCTAGTTGGTAAATCATCCAGTGTTTTCCAGTTGCTAAAGTAATCATCATTTTGATAGTATTTAGTTTAGCTACAGGGGCGAAGGTTTCCTCATAATCAATACCTTATTTTTGTGAATATCCCGTTGCTATCAATCTAGATTTTAATTTATCTATAATTTCATCTGCATTAGACTTGGGTTTATACAACCATGTACAACCTATGGTTTGTTTCCCTTCAGGTAGTTCAACTAGCTCCCAAGTGTTGTTTTTTAGATTCGTATTCATGTTCCATAGCTTCTTTCCACTCACAACATTGATTGGATTCTCTATAAACAGAAGGTTCTAGAACATTCATAATACTACTTATAAAGGAATTTTCCCTATATCTAGTAGGAAATTGAGTCTGCCTACCTGATCTTCTAAGCATTGGTGTGGCTTCCAACTTGTTCTGTATTTCCTTTGAAGGACTCAACTCGATTTTTGTATCTGAAGTTTCTTCTTTTGCCTTTTTCTACTTTGCATGGCTGTCATCTACTTCTTCACTTCCTTCCACCAACAAAGGAATATCACATTCCTCATTTCTTTTATCAAATTCATCATAAACCTACTCATGGAACATGACATCTCTACTGACAAAAAATTTGTGAGTAGAGGGATTAAACAATCTATAAGATTTATATTGTGAACAATACCCTACAAAGGTGCATATGATGGCTTTTGAATCTAATTTTATTTTGTGTCCTTTGGAATATGGCTAAGGCTTTAGAGCCAAATACTCTCAATTTTTTTACTGCGGGTTTGAATCCATAGAATGCTTCAAAAGAATTTTTAAACTCGAGACTTTTTGTAGGAATCCTATTTTTCAATTAAACTGTAGTATTGAATGCTTCAGCCCAAAAACCATTTGAAAGATCCTTACCTTTCAACATGCTCCGAGCACACTCCACCAATGTTTTTTTTCTTCCTTTCTTCTACTCCGTTATATTGAGGATTATGGGGTGCTGTGAATTGCCACAATATTCCACAGTCTTTACAATACTTGGTAAGTTCAGCCTTCCTATATTCTCCCCCTTTTTTGGAGCGAGGAATATTTATATATTTCCCTGTTTGCTTTTCAATAATAGTTCTAAACTGATTAAAGTATTAAAATTTATGGCTTTTCTTACCAAGAAAATATACCCAAGAAAACTTTGTTCCGTCATAAAAAAACAGTATAAAATACAATGCAACTCCTAATGAATTTGTTTGCATAGGTTCACATAGGTCAATGTGCACTAATTCAAGTATATCTCCCTTTTTATTTTCTACTAGAACAAGGAATTATTCTCTATGCATATTTCCTAATGCAAAGGCTTCACAATCATTATGCACTTTTTTTAAAGCAGTATTACCTCTTACCATTTCCTTTTTCTGAAGTAACAATAGATCATTGAAGGTGATGTGACCAAGTATCTGGTTCCATAGCTATTATGTAGTTAAACTCGATGATTTCAAATCTAGATGTGGTTTTTTTCTCACATTTAATTTGTATAGACCTCCCGTTTGAATTCCTAAAGCAATAGTCTTCATACCATCCAAAAAATAATTAATATAACAATAACATTTAAAGAATTCTACCTTGAGGGTCTGAGCTATAATCATGTATAAAAAAATTAGATTTTTGTAACTCCGGGTACATACATCAAATTTTGATTGTGTCTGCTAGTACCATCAGGAAAGATAACAGGAATGTTATCGTATGCTTTGATATGATAACCTCTATCGTTGCCATGGTAGATTTTCGCTTAGTTGTTGGTTTCTTTGAAATCTTCAAATCATTTTCTGTTCCCTATAATGTGTGTGGAAACTCCTGAATTCACATACCAAATGTCTTCTTCGACATTTTTGTCAGTGTCTTCCATGAACAATTTGAAATCATAAACATGGTCATCATCTGCGAAATGACCTACATGTCTTTTATGTCTGTGCTACCCTTGACCAAATTTCTTATTTCTGCAATTCTTAGCCATGTGACCAATTTTACTGCAATAGAAACATTTTAATATAGAGTCATTTCTATTTGGATACATACCTTGAGATTGATTCGGTCTTTTCTGTGGATTTCCTTTGTTTTGATGTGATGAATTTCCTTTTTCTCTGAAGGATTTCTTCTTTACTATTAACGCAAGATCTATGCTCTTAGGTTTTAGATTCAATCTTATTTCTTCTGCTTGCATTAAGATTCCTGTCAGCTCTTAAAAATTTGGGGCTTTCTCCCTTGCATTTATCCAAGTGATAAAAATTTGATAATCATTAATCATACCATTCATGGTAATCATGACCAAATCTGTGTCTGCAACTGTCTCACTGATATCTTCCAATTTGTTCTTGAGATACTGGATCTGCGATATGAAAGAAACAATTGTTTCATTCTCCTCCATCTTTATGGATATAATCTTTCTCTTCAAGGAAAAAGGACGATTTGTATTCCTGATCTCATACAAATCCTTCAAAATTGTCCAGATATCTCTTGTAGATATGCATTCTCTAATATGCAGCATGATGCACTCTTTCACTAACATCATCAAAGTCGTATTTTCCCTTCACTCTCTCTTCTCCCAGTCTTGAATCGTTGTGGCTAAACTAGCTCCTCCTGTTGGCTTTGACTCATCCCCATTTGCAATCGTCCAGGCACCCTGTGCTTCTAGCACAGTCTTCATCTTGAACTTCCAATTCGAGTAATTGGAACCATCGAGCTTATTTCTCTCGTTCGAGTATGCTTCGATTATTTGATTGTTAATCTTGGTGATTATAAAAAAAAGTTCGAGTAATTGACAGGGGAAAAAATGCGTCTACCCCAGATCCTCAAAGAAATCAATATCACGATACGGATCTACCTAATTTGTGATCAATCCATCAAGCTACTTTGCACACTACACCACAGGCTCTTGGCTCATCTACCACGTCCTCTTCTATTTCTCAGGACGAGCTCTCTGGCTCCATGATAGTGCTTTATTTAGTATCGACACTCTAGCTCCTCTGCACCAAGCTTACACCAGCAACAAAACTGCTTTAGATCTCTTCCTTCATCGATCTGCTGACATAGATAATAGATCTAATTTCAGATTTCTTCATTCATAAGAGAACTTTCACCGACAATAGATCTGTCTCAGATATCTTTTGTCATCAGCAAAATTTTATTGGTATTAGGTCTCAGATCTCTTCCCTTCATTAGTCGAAAAACACTGGCACAGATCTACTTTAGATGGGCTCTCTTTCCCACATCGATACTCTTTCTAAACCAATATCCACGCTGATCACGCCGAGAATGGAATTTTATAAGGATCTATCCTATATACGCACTTATCTCGCATATATATATGCTTATTAGCATGGATAAAATCTACAGGTTTGCATTGATCAAATCGACAGGTTTGCATTGATCAAATCGACTCCTCCTCTGAAAAAAACGCTGATCCCATCAGTTCCTAAGAAAAAAAAAATTTCAGTCAGCAGAGGCTTCTCTTCTACCTGGATACTGACAGGGATCACAACAATATGGCTATGATTCAGCCCTAGAGCTCCGATACCATGATAAAATATGATGGATTGAATTCATTAATAAAATATTGGTCAGCTGTACAATGGATAGGCTAAATCAAGAGAGTGTGACTTAGAAAAATGCTCTGCATTCTTAATAATCAATATATAGCAAACATAGATGTAGGAAAGTTAGAACCATACCCTAAGAAATAGAAATTAATTACTCTCCTAAGGCTCCTTGAACCAACTCTCACCAATTAAAGATTCTCCATTATATTTTAACACTGCTTTCTACTTCACGTATTTCTTTCTTTGGTGCAAGTCCAAAAAATGGATAATAGTGGGCATGGAAAAGGGAAGGGACTAAAATTATCAATATACTAACCAACATGATGAACCATGTCTCACTTCCCTTTGTGTATCCAATTCTATTAACCAATGCCACACACTAATATAAATATAAATATAAATACTGTATTATCTATCACCTAATTTTCTCTATTTGTACTGAGTGAAACATAACGAAGAGATAATCTTGTACTTCATTACAAATTAATAATCAAATTTAAATGAGACACCAAAATGTTTTTCTTTTATAGATGGTTTTACATATCTCATATATATATATATATAGCTGGACTATATATAGTGCTTAAGAGCATGTATTTTTTCTTTAAGAGGTTACGGGTTCAAAACCAAAGGGATACCGTATGTATGCCTTCCTAGACTTAGGAGCTAAATAGCTAGGCTATGGTCCCTTGTAACACAAACAAGGGGGTCTCATACACCAATTGTGACCATAAAATGAAATAATAATAATAATATATTAATTGATTTTAATTATATAGAAATAAAATCCAATCCTGAAATTGCATAACAAGTTTTTATGTTCCATAATTGATAATTTAAAAAAAATACAAGTAGACAGCTATGTTATTATAATAATATAAAATATTATAAATTATAAATCATTTACTTGAATGAAATAACCCATTTATTTATAATAAACTAAAATGGTATCCCATGATAATAAAATATTCTTATATGACAAAATGTTAGGTATACTTTCCTACATAATTTTTACCATCCTTAACAACTAAATCTAGAGATAGTGTCTAGCTCCGGACCTTCCTATCTAGCGAACTTTGCATTTTTTTTCTCCTCCTCCATTTCCATTTTCCATGTCTTTTCACATGAATAAATTTTAACTTGAATATTAATCCTCATGATCAATTATCAAGGTATCACACTCAACGTTCCTTTATGCCTCCCTCAAATTCAAGAAATGTCCTCATTTAACCTCATTCATTATGATCAAATGACATATTGTGCCCTCCCACACCACCCACCACCTCCCCCTACTCCTCTTATGATTACCTCCTTCACTCATTCTCACTCAGTTTAGCCCAATTGTGGAATAATATTCACACCAAAGGATTCTAAGATTTTTACTTTCCATAATACCTAGGATTGGCCTTCTATGTTGACAAGACCTGGAGATATTACCAATCTTATCCAACCTCCACTCATTTTAGTGTTCAAATTGAGTTCATGATCATAATTCATCACTATGTTTGGCGGATTCAATGCTCCACACTCATAAATAGCCTTGATAACATTATTGGTACCCAATTTTGTTGAAAAATGTGGAAAAATGGGAAAAAACGCTATCCAAATCAATATATAACAACTTGCAGTGGATATGGAGAAGATTCATTCCTCACTCAATAATTTCCAAATTATTTTCTCTTTTCTTACTATGTAAGTCAAGGCTTCTTTATAAATCCTATTCCAACATTGAATAGCTCTCCAACAACTTTAGAATGCTTCCAACCAAAAGAATTATGATTCCAACAAGTGGCAACAATGAAAATTCAACCTTCTTGATGCCCACAAAAAATAGGACCTTGAGAATGAACAATTTGTCCACTTCCAAACAAAATGAACTTCCAAACCTAATTGTTTCTACTTTTGGAAATTTATACACTACCCTTGGAGATTTCTCTACATTCAATATTTCAATCTTATTATTAATATTTTATAGGCACTAAAAAGTTAATTATATTTTCTAAATTTTCTCCTCTTCTCTTTATATATTAATTAAAATACTTTTGGAACTTCCAATCATGCTTTTGAATCAGTAGTGGTCACTATTATGATTCTTTTGGAATGAATGTTATGGATCTAATTTTCCTAATACAATTACCACTCAATTATTATAAGAAAACTTATTATCATCAAGCACTTTAATAACTTGCCTCTTAATACGTGGAAGATATAGAAAAATGACATATTATGTATGTAGTGGGGATTAATGTAAATTTATTTTATTTTTTGATGTCTAGATGAAAACTTGTTTATATTAAAATAGATTAAAGAAAGTTTGATAAAAAAAAAAAAAAAAAAAAAAATTAAACATATAATAGATTTCGAATTAAAAAAATTGACATAAACATATATAATTTAATATTATTGTGATAATGTTAATTGAGTTTATCCTAAGTGGGTGGGAGAAATGATTGGGGTCCTTTTCACCCATATTCAATTCTCCAAAATAACAAAATGAGCTTTAATGTAATGGCTTCAAAATCATAATATAATGGAAAAATTCATGTATATTCCTCATATAGAATATAATATTTTCCTATAAATATTACAATGATAATTGTGAAAAATAAAATCCATAAATTTTCACCATTTTTCATATATTTCATTAACTTAATCTATCCATCAAAATATCTAATATATATATTAAGCATAGAAAAAATAACATACCAATATTCCATTCATTGTAAATATTTGTAATAATTAAAATTTATATGTTATCAAGATATTTGTCATGCACTAATAGAAAATATAACATAATAGTATTCCATTCATTGTAAATATTTCTAATAATTAAGATTTATATGGTATTAAGTTATTTGTCATGCATTGTCATCAAATATATCTAATCCTTAACATTGTTAACTCTTTTCAAATATTCTAAAATCATTTAGAAAATGTAATTTTAATGATTATATGTTAATTTTTTCTTAATTTTAATTTTATTTTTAGTAACAAATAATTATATATATAATTGGAAAAAAAAAATAAAAAAAATCTAGAACACTCTTGTAACACAATTCCCCATTCCTTTGTTTCATCATCACAATGCTTTTTCTTACCTTTTGTTCATCACTATCCCCCTAAGTATATATATATATAGATAGATATATATATGAATGGATCTATAAAATGTAAAATTGTAACTCCTGCGGATATAACTCAAATGCGTTTACTAGAATTGTTTTTTCTTGACTAATAGCTAGTCTTTTTTAGATGTAAGGAAACATGTTAACGATCCAGGTTAGAACTATCCCCAAAGACTGAAAAAGTCTTAATGGTCCCAAGTGACATAGTTTTCCTTGAATAACAATAATAAGTCAACCTGCACTCACAACCTGCACTAACAAATAACTAGCAATAATAAATATTCTCATCACTGTTTTGGCAACTATAAAATTATAACTCAACCCTCTATATATAATTTTTAATATAAAAAAAACGTAATTAAAAATAAATAAATTGATTTTAAATCCCTTTTGAGTTAAAGTTGAATACTTTTTAACCCGGCACACCCGGCTTGCAAACACAATTCCTCATTCCCTTGTAACGTCTTCATAGGGCCCCTCATTCGTCCCGTTCATAACCATACCCTAATTTACCATTCTGCAATTTACTTTAAAGTTTCCGTATACCTTGAAGGAAGTAGTATACATAATGTGGGGAAAAGGAAAAAATGGTTCATATGTCTCCACTAATTCACATAGAAAAGGTCAATACTGGTCCATATTCCTTTTCATATATTCTTGGCCATTTTGTACTCATTTCTCCCACTCATGCTCGTGCATACTCAGCTTTATATGCTTCCCAATTAATGTTTTAACTTTACGGGCACTTAATTTCCATGCCGTGCGTTGCAATTGTGCATTCACTTGATCACATATCTGTATACCTTTTCATTTTTTTGCAAGGTGATTATTTATTATAAAATGTTTAGTAACTTTTATTTTTATTCCAATTTTATTTTTATTAGTTTTTTTCTTTACTTTTTGTTTTTATTATTATTTCTATTAACATTAATTATTTCTACATATTTTTATGTAAGATAATTTATTATTATATTAAAAATATATTTTAATAAATTTAATTATAAAAATTATATATATATATAAGTGTATATATGTTAATATAAACCATATTAATTAATCATATATCATAATTTTTTTTATGGTATTTAACAATATAGTATTTTATTAGTTGTTTTATTTTTGTGATAAAATTTTTGTCTTCATTATTTTTTAGTTTAATAAGCTCTATTTAAGTACCAGTTATTATGTAGTTTTTGTTTTTTTGATAAGGTTTGGAGGGCTTTTGGTATATTTTTCTGTCCAATTTGTTTAAAAATTTTATAAGAATTTGTTGGAATTATAAGTTTGATTTGTAAATTCTCCACAATCTAATTACCCCATGAATTTTTCTGACTATTGAACCTATATATACAATTTAAAAACTCATTTTAAATAATAAATAACAAAATTTGACTAAATATTTTTACCAAATTCCAACTAAAAAATCCAAAAAAAGCTAGAATATAATAAATATAAATATAATTATAATTATATAGTATGATAAATCTAAATATAATTATATAGTATGCATGTATTACCTGAAAAATGAAGGTTGCTTAAGAACCAGAAACAAAAATAAATGAATAATTTTGCATTTTGTTGGTATCCCCTTACCTGTCAGCGAGACTGAGATGTTGTGTCGTAACGGAAAAGATATATATATATATATCATTCCATAGGTACCACATTGTTTTCTCCTTAGCTTACCAAATCTTTAATTTAATTTTATCTGGAAAAAACATGAAAATGGAAAAATTATAAGTTGCGTTTTCACCTTCACCAAAATTATACGGTTTTCTCAAATCAAATATCAACGAATTCAGGGAAGAAAAAAATATTATTAATTTATATAATAAGATGACCACCTGAAACTCCACTGGTGCAATACACGAGGACAAAGATCATTCCGCCGGAGTAGGCGATACCCAGGGTGCCCACGCCTCCACACCGACTCTTATCGTTATTATTCCCGATGACTGTGGCAACTGTAACATACAGAAACTAAAGCGTCGCCACGAACTCAGCTATGCTGGCTCTGTAGAACGACCAGAGATATAAAAGCGGAGGGGGGTCCTCATACTTCATCTTCCCGTATCGTGCTTCCTTCTCCATCCATGCAACAGAAACAAACCAGCAACAGAAGTCGTGAAGGTGAAGGTGAAGGCGAAGGCCCCTGTAAATCGATTCAACCTTTCATTTAGTTAAACATCAAGAATCGGTTGAGATAACAATTTTTTTTATCAGATGGTGTAAAACTATTGAATCGTCTAACATTTCCTCAGACGTTTCAGACTTGTACAACGTGGCACTTAGCAAAGTTATTTTCAAATAAGACGCCTTACGACGTAAATATACTAACAATATGGATGTCGGTGCAACACGACGAACCATGTCTCGCTTTCCTGTGTGCAACCAAATCCATGAACCAATGTCACATCCCAACAAACAAACAACCCAAACAACTAGAAGGTGTAGCATTTTAATATTTGTGCACTTTTAGTTGCTTTTTCTATTTCATTTACTAATATAAATGTCATAGTTACATGAGTACAGCTCTTAAGTACTTAAATGTCATAGTTACACGAGTACAGCTCTTAAGTATTGGAGAGCACTTATTTCAAGCTTTCTTTAAGCATTGGGGAGCACTTATCTCAAGTTATTCTTAAGTTTTGGGGAGCACTTATTTCAAGTTTTCTTTAAGCATTGGAGAGCACTTATTTCAAGTTCCAAGTATTGGAGAGCACATCTTAATTTTCTTTAAATATAAATTTTGGGAGTTTGTAGGAAATGCTCCAAAATCGTTGGTATTTTGGAGATTTTCTGGAGTTCCACTTTTTGGGAGCTTCACTGCAGTGAATAAGTATAAATTTAGGTTTATTTGATACTGCCAGCATGGGTGTTGCTTAAAGTGGTGGAACTATGAGAAGGGAAATGTATGCTGCTGGGTCTAGAACTGGATATGGGGTCGTTCTAGATTTGGATATAGATATGGGTCTCGAAAGCACTTGTATCCAAATGAAAATGAGATGCCTGTCCAATCCTGATTGACAAGATTTAGATAGAAATTAATTAATTATTTTATTTGTTATTTTTAAAAAATATTAAATTCTAGTATTTTATATTATTGCAGTTCCTACTTGACTTTTCTTATAAATTTGAACAAAACCTGTACTTAATTAGGAATTACTAATAATACCACAATATTTTTCTTTTCCTTTCAAGTTACTTATTATTATTATTATTATTATTATTTTTAGATCTAGGACAATCGGTAACTTGTGAGAGTTGCCTGAGCAAGGCCCGGGTTCAAATCCAACTGGCTACCACTATAAACGCAGCCTAGGTGCAACAGCCTACAAGCTGCACACAATAGCAATTAACTTATACCTCAACAAGAGCGGAGACGTCCGCTATGGGGTCGCCTACTCTTCTAGCCAAGTTACTATTATTATTATTATTATTATCCACTTTTAAGGTCACTGCCAAGTCAGAAACCAAACTGGTGTATAAGACTCCCTTGTTTGTGAGACAGGGACCCACCTCCACACATTTGATTGCCAAGTCTACAAAGGCATACATACTCTACCCTTTCTGATTTTAAACATATCATGTGACTTCTTAAGAAGAAACACATGCTTTTAACCATTAAACCCACTTACAAAATATACTATTTTACAATATATATATATATATATATAAATAAAGTTAAATATACTTTCTTATATTAAGTATACTTTCTTACATAATTATTACCATCAACAACCGAATCTAGAGATGTTGTCTAGCTGCTGACCTTGGTATCTAGTGAACTCTGCCAGAAAACGACTAAGGATTCAGAATTGCAGGAATAGCACCAATCATAAAATTGTTAGAGGGAGAGGTGATCAGGTCTGTCAGCTCTGTAAACAACTGCAACAAGGCAGAATATAGACATTCAAAAATGCATTTATCTGAGATTGCTTCTGTGTTCACTGTGCATATGCTGCAGATTTTCTCTTGCAATAATAGAGTTCAGGGTCTCATACCATTAAGATGGTAACCCATATTTACTATGCTATTGACTTATTAATATATTATTGACTTATTACTGTATATGCCCATAATTAAATTTAAGTACATTATCCATAAATATTTTTCAACTAGATTTGATTTGATTTGCAATGTTCCATTATGAATACAGTACAGGTTGTTGTTTTAGCGTGAAAAGTATTTGAAATGAGATGATTCTCGAACAAATTCGAGTACCGTTCACTTTATTACGTATACATTAATATGTAACCTGCTTTTAATTTTGTAGCTTATTATCCATTTTACCTCTAGGCCTTTCAATGGAGTTGAGCCACCAGCTGAAGTGATGTGTGACCTCTCATATGTTATGTTTAAAGTCCAATGTTGTGCAACTTAGAGTGCATCTTGTCTCCGGAGGTTAGTCTAGGCTCATATCCCACTAGCGTTCAGCAGTACCATCATTGCAGATAGGCAAGCCATGATGCATCAATTGTTGCATAATTTAATTCTATTTACATCCATTAAATACAAATGTAATGTACATATGTGGCTTCGTGTCTTGGTATAATTGTTGCACAATTTAATTATATTTACATCCATTAAATAAAATGTAATGTGCAATTTCATATTTGTTTCTTCGCTTCTTGCCATTTGGAAGAGTGGCATATTTGTGTCCTAGAAGAGTGGGAGAGAAGTATTTTAATGGCATAAATGAGATGAGTTCCAAAAATAATAGTAGTTTTTACTATCTTTTTTCATTCTTAATCTTTTTTCATAAAATTGAATTAATAATTTGATGGGAATTAAATCCCACACAAATTAACTAATAAATACATGTTAGGAGTATATTCAAAGTTAGATGGAGCACTTTCCATAACTTACTATGAGGGAAACCTGTAATCTCTTGTCTACTCAACAAAGAATTTACATATGACACTATTAAAATTTATATTAATAATATTAAAAAAAATTTCAATGCCCATTATAATTAAAATATCTCAATATTCATAACCAATGTTCATGGCTCATTGGTGGATTTGTTGGTCAATTATTTCAGAGGTCTCTCTTTCAAATCCTCCTCGTGCAATTCTATCTAGCCAACCCAAATTTTCCTCGATGTGAGTGTACATCAGGGGAGACAACTAGTGGTTGATACATCGTCGCAACATGTTCGGCCTCCACACGCGGCATCAAACCATGGTGATTAGACTATAAGGTTATTAATGTCCACAAGGAGCATTACTACTCGCATACGTTGGTAATAAATACAACCTCCATAGGGTAACAACGTTCAGTTGGTCATGGTGGGAGATGAATTTGGGTTGTATATTGGATAGGAGTGCGTAGCTCCTGTATGCCTCACTGAGGTCTTGGCCTTGGGTGAGAGTGTTGATTTTTTAGTATCTTGGGAGGTACTCCAAGTCCTAGGGTTCAGGGGTTGGAGGGAAAAGTGCCACAAGAGTCACTTGTGAGCTTGAAACCCAAGGTAGGGGTTTTCCACCCATCTTGATTTTGGCCAAAGACATGAGCACATTTTCACATGTGATGGATGAGGATGATAGCTCTCGTTGAGAAGAATCTAATGAAATGAGAATCATATGATTCCAAGTTGTATAAATGGAGATATGAATTTTTGAAGTTATGGTTGGGTTTTACACATGCATGGTGTGGGTCGGCTTGATGTTATTTAGCCATATGGCAGTTGTAGAAAGCCCTAAATAGATGTTGGAGGAAGCCCTTCTTATGATTGTAAATACAAGGCATTGTGGATTCATTTAGACATCCATTTCTGAAACACAAGGAAGCGTAGAAGGAGAGAGAGGAGCTTGTTCAAGGAGAAGTGTCTATGTTTTTATTGGGCCGCAAGTTAGGGGATTTCTCGCGAAGAAGGGAAAGACGTTTAGACCACTCCCATGATTGTTTTGGAGTGAATATGAACCAGCAATAAGGTTTTAATAGAGGAGACAAGTTATGGGTTGTTTGTGAAGGATTGTGTGGCTAGAATTTCCTTTTTTTGGGAAGCGTAAGGTACAAGTCTATATGCAAGTAGGTTGATCCCTAAACAAAGGGTTCTTAGGTGTGTATAGAGGCTAGTTCTGACAATATACCTCAGTGTTGGACAATAGAAAGGAGGAGAGACCATGTCGCAGTTGTAGGAGGTTGTTAAGCGTACTTGGGTGGGATGACAAGTGGTTGTTGGAAGCCCTAACCAGATTGCCTCATCACATAAATTCACTTCAGTTTGGAACATGAGTCAAAAGGGATTTTTTGACTGATTTTTTTCTTTTGTTAGGTCATTGTTTTGACCAATATTGGATTGTTTTTTGTGCAACCTATAGAAGCCAATTTGGAGACTTGATTTGTTAATCAAAATTATTCATAGGAGCTGATCTTACATTGGAATAATTGGGTGCCATTGATCTGGTGGAGGGCAGTGTGTTGGCTACCCAAAGTAGCCCTAGAAAAGTTACATTGAAGTGATGAAAAGGATCTAAAGGTTGGGTGAAGTTTGGTGCCTTATGAGTATCTCTTTGATGGGTGCAAGAGGCTACTAGAAGGCAGATTGGAGCTCAGGTATTGGCCAGCCTAGAGAGAAGATTGGATCACCATGTGTACATGTAGCAGAAATGACTTGCAACAGTGTTAGGTGTCATCCATCATGGAGTCTCTATGTGTTGTCCTTTAAAGGACTGAGGGGCAGCTAGACTACCAGTACATAAGAAAACAACCAGTAGGACAAGATACAACATCGATTTTGTGCAACATGATTGTCATTGTATCTTGTATTCCATAGAATGTTGTATTATTCATATTGGTTTAATATAACGAATATTGGGTTGTACATTATTGTAAAATATTTGTTAAAATTTGTCTACACTTATGCATGTGTGATTTATTGCTTTATATTTTCTGCTATGCCAAGTAGATTTTGTTGAGATTCTTGGTTTGGTAATGTCAGAGATTCCAATATTCTATCCTAGACCCAAGATCATGGAAATTCAACATGGTATGATAGCGTGTCTGAGATACTTTGGAAGTCAGTGAATCAGAGTTGCACACAACGAATTACAACTTAAGAGGGATTTGGTCACATTTTAGGTGAAAATGTCGATGTTACAGGTAGTTCTGTTATAGGAGGATAGGTTGGAGGGGTTTTCCAACTATAATCCATGGAAGGAAAGGATCAAGCTAGTCTTGCAGGTCAACAGGATATTGGATTTTTCTGAGAAATCCATCAAGCAACCAATTGGCACAAAGAAGCTATAAGTGTATGAGTATTTGGATACGAGCACGAGATTGATCATCCTAGACGGTGTGAAGGATCCCCTAATACCTCATTTTTCTAGGAAGAACACTGAACATGAGATGTGGATGGATCTTTAGAATTTGTTCCAGAATAAGAATGAGAATTAGGTACTGATATTGGAGGATAATTTAAAGTCCACCAAGATGGTAAAGGGTGTTAGAGTGACTTCATATCTAACGAGATTGTCTAAGGTCAAAGATGAGTTTGCTACCATCGATGTGACTATTTTAGACAGTGATATGGTAAGGATTTCCTTGAAAGGGTTCACTGAGGAGTGGAAGCCAATCATTAAAGGGATCATTTCCAGAGATAAATTTCCAGACTAGAATAGAATTTGGGATGACTTCATTAAGGAATATTTTCAAGATGAGGATCTTCATCCAACGAAGAGGGAAGATGAGAACTTGGCACTTGTAGCACAAATGAATGGTAAGAAAAAGAATGACTCAAGTAAAGTCAAGTGTTTTAACTTTGGTGAGATGGGTAATTTTTCGTCAATATTTCTGATGAAGAAGAAGGGAGATGGTGAGAAAAGGAAAGGGAAGCAGGTCATCAATGTTGCCACTTTAGGTTAGATAGATAATCTCACTAGGAGATTGGAGAAGGAGGAATTTTCTCTGATTTCTCATTTCTGACAAGGTATTGTATATGAGGATGGATGGTACGTGGATAGTGGTTCGACAAAACATATGATAAGGAAACAAGAATTTTTTTAGACTCTAGTTGAAAGGGACTCGAAGTTGCACATGTTATTCGGTGAAAAAATTTAGTTGGAGATCCGAGGATTAGGCGTTGTGTCATTCAATATGGATACAAGAGAAGTGATGCGGTTCTAGGATATGTTGTTTGTACCATGACTCATATATAGCATGATTTTTGTCACGATGATTAAGAAGAAGGGATTTGGGGCCTTGTTATAGGATGGGAGGGCAAGACTCAGACTTAGAGGCTCTAGATTTGAAGGGATTGTACTTGGAGTTAGATAGAATGGTCTCTACATGTTGATGGGCAAGCCTGAGGATCATGGAAAAAAAAAGTGGGTGGAGCAGGTGTAGGTTCCAGAGAAGCAGGTGCAGGTGCAAGCTTCAAAGGGGTAGGTATATGTTCTAGGAAAGAATTTCCATTTTCTAGAGGCTCAAATGGAGTCAAGTTTTAGCGGGAGCTTGCAGGTTCAAAGGGATAATTTTTAGCCTAAGAAGAGCATGTGGTCAGTGGGGAGCAAGGGTTCTCCTACAACTACCAATAAGAAATCATGGGTAAATTGGAAAGAGATACAAGAGAAGAAGAATAAGGAGGATGCTTCCACTGATAGTCACACTCCTGAGAGAGGTTTAGTTCATGTTTCAAGGATTGTTGCAGTGGTAAACGCCAAGATTTGGGTGAGTGTTGCGAGTGGTGATTATGACAATGAGTTACTTCCTAGCCTCAGAAGTAGCTCCATCACTAAGAGGGAATAGAGTGTCTATTTTTTAGTAGCTTTGGAGGTACTCCAAGCCCTAGGGTTCAAGGATTGGAGGGGAAAGCGCCATAAGAGTCACTTGTGGGCATGGAACCCAAGGTAGGGGTTCCGCACCCATCGTCATTTAGGAAAAAACCATGAGAAAATTTTGACATTTGATGGATGAGGATGACAACTCTCGTCGAGATGAATCTAACACAACATGAATCATCTGATTCCGAGTTATATAAATGGAGATATGAATTTTTGAAGTTATGGTTGGGTTTTTCACATGTGTGCTCTAGGTCAGCTTGATGTTATTTAGCCATATGAAAGTTGGACAAATCCCTAAATAGAAATTGGAGGAAGATATTCTTATGATTATAAATAGAAGGTGTTGTGGAGTCATTTTAGACATCCATTTATGCAACACAAAGCAGCATAGAAAGAGATATAGGAGCTTGTTCAAGGAGAAGTGTCTCTATTTTTATTGGGCTACGGGTTAGGGAATTTCCAGCGAAGAAGGGAAGGACGTTTGGGTCACTTTCCTGACTGTTTTGGAGTGAATATCAAGCAGCAGTAAGGCTGCATTAGAGGAGACAAGTTATGGGTTTTTTGTGAAGGATTGTGTGGCTAGAATTACCTATGTTTGGGTTGTGTAAGGTACATATATATATATGCAGGTAGGAAAATCTTAAACAAATGGTTGTTAGGTGTGTATAGGTGTTTTTTTTAGCCCAATACCCCAGCATTGGAAAACAACAAGGAGGAGAGACAATGTTTTTGTTGTAGAAGGTTTTTAAGGGTACATGGGTGGCCTGATAAATGGTTCTTGGAAGCCCTAACCAAACTCCCTCATTAAAAAAATTCCTTTTGTTTGGAACAACATGAAAAAATGATTTTTTGACTGATTTTTTTGTTGTGTTGGGTCACTGTTTTGACCAGTCTTGGATTGATTTTTCATGCAACCCGTGGGATCCAATTTGGAAACTTGATTTGGTAATTGAAAGTATTCATAGGAGTTGATCTTGTAGTGGAATAATTCGATGCCATTGATGTGGTAGAGGCACTACAAGGAAAATACCCTCTAGTGAATGTTTTTGAGGAAGCCCTTACAAAAATATCCAGGATATCTATTTGTAGTGAAGGTCACTCGAGGAGGTTGGAAGGTGGATGTTTTTTGAATGTTTTTTTTGTGGTGTATTTATAATCCTAACACACACTGATGCGCTTTATATATATATGACACATCGGTGCATAGTAGAGGCTAAAGAAGCGTTAAAGAGTTATTTTTAAGTATTACGAAAAAAATGTTGCACTTCATACATACAACACACCGATGCATTTTATATAAAGTGCATCAATGCATACTATCAAATCACACATCGAGACACTCAAAATTTCGTTGATGTTTAGTAAATACAAGAACCTGGTTTTTTTTATGTACAATGACGCACCGTCATAGGGTTTTCATTCAAAGAAAGCACTATCCGCTTCGTACAAAGTAGCCATGTGCATATCATCAATCCAACGCACAGTAAATAACTGCGGTGCGCCATTCATACAACCTCCTGGTGCGTCTCATAATCAAGTGCATGGAAAAAGGGTTAATTTAAAAAAAGTTACCAGGTATAAAAATTTCATTTTTAATTGTTACATTTTTGTAGAGCTCTCAAGCACTGGTGTGAATTTTTCTTCTGTGAGGCACCCACCATCGATGCTCCCATTCTCCGCATTGCTTTCATCCATTGCTCACTATGTGGACTTTGAATTTTGTAAAATGGTGGACAAATTTAGTTTTTAGGATTCCGTTGCAAAGACGCCTCCTCGATGTGAAAATGTGCAAGTAATCTACTTTTTCCTTACCAACTAAAGCTTTTAGCGGATCAATTTTTAAAATTGAGCAAAAATTTATAGTTTAAAAAAAAAATCCCACGCGGTGTGTTTGAGCCGTTCGGTTCACACTGTTCCCAATGCTCCCTATAAATTTATAGGGCACACCTCAAATTGTGTTAATGAAAACTGCATCAGGAATTTAATGTGACAGCCTATTGTGCTACCGAGACAAAGCACACCGCAATAACAATAAAATACTGCAGTCTGTTTCTGTTTCCGCCCACACTGACAGTTTAATTTTTTTTTTAAATTACTAAATTTATTTAGGAAGGTGTGTTACTTTACCAGGACGCATCACCATATTTTTTTTACAACAGTGCATCGGTCAAACATACTGCACTGAGGCATTGTGTCTTTGGTATGGCACCGCCAGTGGTAAAATTTTGCAAACTAGCGGTGCATTGTCATATAACAAACGCCCCAGGGCGAATATGTTTTGTCAACACACCGCTAAGTAATAGTTTTTTGTCTGCGCGGTACATGAGGTTTTTGAATGTGCAACGTGGAAGGTGCATGATATAAATGTACACAAAATTGGCGGTGTATGACTGTGTTTTGTGCCACAACGATTGTTTTTTTATATAAAAGTTATATTTATATATTTGTAAATACATTTGTCACTTAATAAAAAATAATAGGTTTTATGTATGATGGAGGCTGGTGTATTTAATATGTGAATCATTTAGTGACGTCAACAGAGAGAGGAAAGACAACAACAAGAGCAGAGGGATGACAATTATAACATGATACAACAATGGGAGGCAAGGGAGTGGGAGAGAATTTTGTACCCTCGTCCTATTATGTCACCCAACTAGTTGCTCCTAAGGGAGGTAGGCCTCCTTAAGCTCTACAAGGAGGCTACATCTCTCAAGGGGAATAATGGGTTGTTAGGACAGTTGATCTACAGGTGGGATGCCAACTGACAAGCATTCTGTGTTGTTCATCACCAGTGGTACCAACCCACTTAGGAGAACATTTTTTTTATTACTGGCATATCTAGGAGAGGGGAGGATTCACCCTAGTTCCCTAATTTCCCCATCAGTTATGCAACAGGGAGTTAGTTGGTGTACTCCTACAAATACATTAGGGATGAGATACTTTATGTTACATATTTTCAAGCGTCTGGTGGACAGTTACGCATTGCTTCTTTTGGTCCAGAGGAGGTTAGGTTCCTCTCACTATTACTGACGACCATTTCACATTATACCAGTGATGCGAAACACATTAGTTTCCCTCTTTTATTTTATGTTGATTCTTTATTCCAGAGCCCACGACTTGTTAGACGGTTTTCCATTTTTTTGTGCTAATTTTTTATAGCCTTAGATAGATGTCATTCTCAGGCACATGGGAGGTTGACATTCCCTTTTGCTTCAGAGTTGTTTTGTTTATTTTTTGAGAGTTTTCCAGAGACAAGGCATGCTTTTGTGCGTCACCCTTCTAGGCCAATGATACAGGTACATATGCACATGTGGGGTGAGATGATGCCGAAGAGGGGTCTGTTTGAGTATCTGGCCAAGATTTATAGTGATGCACTAGAGCCACTAGCCACTGTGGATGATCACATGTTCATGATGGTGTCGTGTCCTTATGTGGGTTTGGATTGGTGAGGGCATACCAATATCCTCTTCACACAGGATGAGACACCAGATGCTTTAGGTAATATTAGTGTTTTCTTTAAATTAATATAATTTCATTTTATTGTCTTAATTAATGAAAATAAAATTTATTCTAACACATTCTTTAACTTGTTTTATTAAATTGTCTAATTATTCTTGTATACTATATATTTTGTAGATATTGGCACATTCGTTGGGGACATGATTCCACCCCCATCCGATGATCCTATAGATGACGAGGAGATGGCGGAGGCCGCGGAGGGTGAGAGACCTCCTCGAGTGCAGATACCCGTGGGAATGTGGTGTAGGGTGGACATTCGAGTCAAGATGGAGTTGGGAAACTAACTAGGTAGAATCCTAGTTGATGAGGGAGTCTTTCATGTGATGATCAGAGAGATCCAGGTTGATCATATGCTCACAGAGCTATGGAGGGACATGGCCTATGATATGATGATCCTTTTTATCATTCCTAGAAACAACCTTGAGTTGCCAAAGACCAGTGCCTAGGACATCTTAAGACAGGAGGTTTTTAGGTTATTATGCATTCTTGAAAGGGGGGAACCTCCTTATATGAAATGGATTGAAATATTTTTAAAAGGTGGTATTGGATTTCAGAGAAAGACAGATAGTAACTGGGAGATTCAGTTGCAGAGAGAAATGTGTGCTCCAAATGGGCCTTAATTAGCCATGAGATAAAGCTGTTGCGAGAAGGGCCGGATGTGAAATAAATGGACAGTCATAAAATTTAATCAGGGTATGGAACTATGTGGAAAGGTTAGAGAAATTTTGCACGAGATGGGCTTAAATAAGTATAATAATCCACCCCTTAGAGACTTTAGTGGAAAAATGATATTGAAAGAGAATTTGGAACATAAATTGTGCCTCGAGCTATATTTAAGATGTTACTATGAATTATGACGTGATTACCATTAAAGATAAATTCACTCCTAAATCATAGAATGCCCGCATTCTAAAAGAACCGATAACAAGAAGAAAAATGTAAGAAAAATAAACATTTAAGCTGAACAAACACATCCAGGGAATACATATTGTTCACTCGTCTAAGAAGGAATCCATAAACGCAATAGACAAATTTTGTATTATTCTTCGAAATGGCTCTTCATATATGCATTAAGAGTAAAACCTCAAATTAAATAATATGACACACATAATACAACCTGTTCTGCCAAAAAATTCATAACCTTTTTAAGTCTGTGGTCTGATCTTTTATAGTCTTTCACATGAACGTTCAGAGAAGATAGTTTTTGAAACAAAATATTCTCTGGCAATATGTCTATTTCAAATCCTAATAAAAAGCAAAAGTGATGATGAGGCAAAATGACCTCTCATCTTAAACAGTATGGCCTGACACATGCTATAATTAAAACATAACAAAAAATGGAAAATAAAATGAGTGCATAGGGTGAAATCAAGATTTCACTCATTTTTACATTACATAGAAAATAAAAATAAAAACAGGTCGCGTGGGCCAAATCATAAAATTCATCATTTTTTGTTGCGTGGAGGAGTGCCTGACTATGGATGGCATGGCTGAGTTGAGGATGAAGAGGATCCAAGTGGACGAGCCAGAGGAGGTGGCAACTACTATGAAGAAGAGGAGATAGGAGGATTTGCATATTCATAACACTTTTTCCACAACGTGTCCCCTATTGATGGCATTATGTTGTAGGCCTCGAACAGAGTTTGTATGTTAGTTAGCTCAGTATAGTCCACATGGACAGGAAGGAATTTATTTACCTGACAGAGAAGGAAGAACTCTTTGCATAACTCTACTATTATTGTCTTTTCTTTTAGCCAGGTTGTTCTCTCCAATGATATATCTGCATTGCACATAATTTCTGACATCTTTTGTTCATAGGTATTTAGCTGAGAAAACATGCCTATCTATGGATCCCAGCATGGTGGGAGGCCAGCTTCTACCAGCTTGTTCCAATCCTAGTCCAACTTCTCCACTCCTTTCGAGACTAGTGCCCAACAACCCAGTGCGTTTGTGCGTGCATTTTCTTTCTCGATTACTCTTCTGACCTCCATAACCATCCTAAAATGGTCGAGTATTCCCTGCGCACGCAGTTCATAAAGTGAGAGCTCATTTAGGTATCGGATGTATTTCATGGCTATAGTGGCCTTTTCTTCTCCATTTGTGTGTCCATCCTATAGCTAGGCTTTGAACTGGTGGATTTCAATCTTATTTTCGTTTATCAATGCAAGGAGGTCCCAATGTTGCTTAACCTCTGCTATGATCTCTATCCAAACTAGTCGTCTTTCTTCCATGATTGACATATTGCCCTTGAGATGCCCATTTAAGTCCTTGATGGACTTATCCTGTGCCAGGGTTTCTTCGCGTAGTTTTTCCACCTCCTTCCATAGCGATGTCATCACCTTATGGTTTGCTACTAGCACAGCCTCAGTATCCTTTAGGTGCTGGCGAACTGAGTGGGTCTCATCCTCTGACAACTTTAGATCAGACAAGGCCTTGGTGAGTTATTCAAGAGTTGTCCCGAGCTCACCTGACACATGGGTCACGCATGTATGCTAGTCCCATTTGACCTGCCATTCTAACAACCTTTGATTCAGTCCAACAACCTCCATGTCCTTCTGTGCATTCCCTTCCTATTTACTGGCAAGTGAGTCAACGAGAGATGATTTCTCCTTTTCTACATGAACAAGCTCCTCCGTTTGCACATGCTCCTCACGAGACATGTGTAGCTTTCTCTTTAGCTCCATGTTCTCCACTTCTAACTTACCAAGAAGTTTTTTTCATGTTGCATCCTTATCAACCCCCTTCTCCCTTATCATTTTCTTGAAGATTTCCAGCTGGGTGTGGTTTTCTGTGGCACTAGCCTTCTCTCTCTTTTGGTGCTCTATTACCAGATTTTACTTCTTTTCGATCTTCTTCAAGGTTAATGCATGTTTAACTACCTCAATCCATAGCATATCCCCAATACATTGGTGTAAGTCTAGCTTGTGTAGCAGGGGAATGTTGGTTAAGTTGAGGATGATTTACAAACCTAGATACTGGGCTCCAGAAGTCGAGGGCTGTAAGGCTCCTTGCTGAATAGCTAGTATAAGTTGTTCTTTATCCATATCTAGCACTGCGGAAAGCTCTGAATGGTGCTTATCCATGAACCCTACCAATTCAGCCCTCAGTTTCTTCCGAGAGAATATGTTTCTGACATTTATTTCCTCCCTTGTCTCTTGCCTGTCCACCGTGACTACCTGCGAAAGATCTGAGGGGGCCAACAAGGAGGCATTGTCAAAAGAAACATGAAAACCTGCCTTTTCCTTGTCAGGACCCCCAAACTCAGGGATCTCCTTATATGATAGCTCGACCCCTATATCATCTGGCCCTTCAGTCCTGTATTTTTTGTTGGGGTGAGTTTCCTCATCAATGTCCATGACCTCTTGGCTTCCTGAGGGGCCTTATTGTCCTTGTTCCTTTGTTTCAACAGACATGTTATCTCCCTTTCCTTCGGTAGCTGAGGACTCAGCCTGCAGCTATGCATCCAAAGGCCACACATCAAGGTTAGCTCTCCATTCAATGAAGGGCCTAATCTCATGTGTATAAGATGTTGATTTTATTTTCTTCTTCGTATTAGTGAGGACTCCCTTAGTGTCATAGAGCCAAACTTTTCCCTGTGGGAGGTTCATCTCTTGTAGCATTTTCTCCACGGCTAAGAGGGCATGCCTCGAATTTATGGTGAAGGGACCAATAGAAGTTGGGAGTTTTAGGATGTATCCTTTCTTCGCAAGTATGAAGTGGATCTGGCCAACCTTGAAGATCTGTCGAATGATTTCAAGGGAAAATAATTGCATAGATGGACACACCAGAAGGCGGTAGGGAGGTACCTCTACGCTGTAGACTCTGATCTCGATATATTCATAAAAAAGGTACCGGTCCCTTGTGTAATATTCATCATCAAACTGTAGCCAATCCTTTTTCTCAGGAAAGATTTTAGGCTAGGGGTTTTCATGTATAATGGCGTAAGCTATGGACATGAACTCATTAACAATTTTTCCCTACCCCTTCCCCTCTTGCTGCTGGCAAACTGTCGTAGTCCACTCGAAGCCGGTTCTGGGTTGGACATTTATCTTTGCGAATCTGCTCAAACCTAGACCTTCAAATCTATTTTCATGCTCGAATATAAATAGGTAAAACACAAGGGAATAGTACTTGAAAGAACCAGCCAAGGAAATCTCTTGAAACTAGGCTTGGATAGCCGAAGCTAAGAAAGAAGGAATATCCAAAAGGATATCCTTCTACATCATGAGCCATAGAAAAATTATACCCTCTGTAGTCACCTGGTCGACCTCCTCAATCCCTAACAACCCCAAGATGAGTGCTAGGACGGGTTGTACTTTGGTTCAAAAAGTCGACAAAGGAATAGAGTCTGTGAGCGAGAAAGATGATAGGCGGGAATCTAAGAAGAGGCTGAGAAAACCACTTTGTTTTTTCTAGGGTATCTTTGAGAAATGACAGGAGAGGGAGACCTCAGAGAAATCAACATAATCCTAGTTGGGAGGGTAGCGAATAGCTTTCCTTATGAGTTGGGGCATAATGTGAAAAACATTATTGCCTTGGGCAGAAATAAACATGTCTCTGCACTCATCATAGACCTCCCCAAGCCAACTAATGAACTCGGGAACAAGGTATATGGTTAGAGAAAATTGATAATACAGACTTGACTCGATGGCCCTAAACATGTCCTCGAATTTTTGATGATAATCGAAAAGCTCGGCTCTGTTGCGGGCTACACTAAATGTGTAGACTGGGTCATGAATTCGTGCGTGGGCATTGATGAGGAGCTCAGGTCCAGGTGTAGTCTTAACCTCGTGGGATTGTGAGGTTTTAGGCATGGAATTCTTGGTTTTCATTTTCCCTGTGACCATTTGAAAATAAAACATAAGGAAAATAGTTAGAAAGAAAATTACTAAATACCAAAGAATAAAGAAGTAGCCAAGAAGAAAGCTTGCATGATTGAAAACAACCTTGCACTTGTGTGTTAACCTCCTTTGCATGAAAAGATGGTTAATAACCAATATTTTACACGGTTGAAAGTAAAATAAGCTTATATTAGACTGGGTTTTGTGGAGTATGAGACAGGGTGACAGTTGTAGGGCTAGTGTCATAAGGACGCTGACAATGGGACACATGGTGATGGGTAATTAGCTAATAGCAGTCGAGTTGGTGAGAGCCACATACCGAATTAAAGTAAGTACAGGCCTTCGTACTACCACCCTAGACTTACCTTACCTCTTTACTTACTAGCGTCGACTGCCATCTTTGATGGGCCCCTTTAAACTTTGGCGGGGTGCATAGTAGTCTTCGGGCACATTTTCTTACCCCATGGAATAATTTCAATTGGCTCGCCAAAAGGTGACATAACCTTTTCTGGGGGCATGACTTTTAACCTCAATGTTCTCCTTTGGAGCCGATGGAAAGCCCTTCCAACGCGCTTTGTGGGTCATGGTTATGACGCGAAGCCATTTGTGTTGTTTTCCATTGTGTAGTGGCCCCGATCAGCTATAGCCACCATGCCTATCCCTTAGGAACTTTCTTTCCAAGACCTTCACAATTTACTCAGTCTGCCACCCTTCTAAACTTCTTGGATTTTTCCACTTGGGCGCTCCTTTTTCTTGAAAGGTGAGCAGGCTAAACAACATTGGATCCACCTGGGGATGACAAGCTCATTCTCAAGGCTATAAAGAACTTCGCAGACCCTTTTCCTATGTATCAATTAGTATATCTAGGGCACCTTCAAAATTTCAAGTGTTTCTATGATGAATTGAACAAAAACAGAGCGAAAACATAAAAAGAATATATATACAATATGGAGGATATGTACAACTGGCCAGTAAGGCCACTATAAGTATTGGAAGTAAGGCCTTAGAAACTTCCCATTCATGGGCACTTTGATCAGGTCACCTTTCAAATTCTCTAATATGAAAGTATTATTTCCTTTCACCTCAACAATTTTGAATGGTACAAACCATAGGGGTTGAACTTTCCATGTTTTCCCTTTTCTTCCCTCCTGACATCCCACCTCAGCACCAGGTCTCCTATTTGTATTTCTTTATCTTTTACTCGCTGTTCGAACAAGCTTTTCATTTTCTCCTGGTAGTTTGATAACCTGTTGTTTAGTTGGGTCGATGTTCTTCCAACTAGACCGACAGATTCATTTTCCTGATGAGATCGTTTGGATCTTCTTGGATATCTTGCAGGAACCTAGCAACAGGCAAGGAAAGTTAAATGGGAAACACTACTGCTTGCCCATATACCAGTTTGTAGGGAGACTTACCTGTGGACCTCTTACTGGTAATACAATTCGCCTAGAGTGCAAATTTTAGTTGGGAATCCCAATTCTTCTAATTTTCGCTCATGGTCTTCTTTAGTGCCCTCACCAAGGTTTTATTTGAAGACTCATTCAACCCATTCCCTTGGGGGTAATAAGTCGTAGAGTGCCCCAAAGTGATGTTATACTACTGACAGAAATTAATGAAATTGGCGGAATTAAAGGCCTGAGCATTGTTTGTGACAATCTTGACTAGGCACCTGAACCTTACTATTATATTTTCTTCGATGAATTTAATTATTATTACATCTGTAGCATTTCTAGCAGGTATTTCCTCTACCCATTTAGTGAAGTAGTCAGTGGTGGTGAGGATCCACTTGTGCTGACTACTGGATGCAGGATGAATTTCGCCAATAAAATCAATACCCGACTGTTGAAATGGCTCTTCGATATGCACCGATATCATTGGCAGAGGAGTGAATGTCTGCTTTTCTGCGAACATATGGAACTTTTCACATGCCCTAACACAAGCATGAACGTCTCTGAATAATCAAGGAAAAAATAGGCCAGCCTTCAAGAATTTATGAGCCGTATACCGCCAGCTGTAATGTCCCCCGCAAACACCTTCATGAAATTCAACCATCACCTCTTCCACTTCCTGCTTTTTAAGACATAATAGCAAAATTCTTGAGGGATCTCTCCAATACAGTTAGCCATTAGCTACAACGTACTTCTGAGATCTCAATCGTAGGATACGGTACTTTGCTTTGTGGAAATTTAGGGGACATATTAGAGTAAGGAGGTACTCTACGACATCTTTGTACCAAGCGCTAAGGAGGTATTTCATATGTGCCTTCTATGCTGAGGTTTCTACTCCAGGTAGTGCTTTCGTATCCTCTGGTACTTCTCCTCCATCCATAGAAAAATTTATACCCAATGCCTGGTAATTCGACTCAAATAATATTTTTTCCAACCCCTATCCTTTAATGAGCTTCATAGGTCTGATATCCAGTTCGTACTCCTAAATTTTGGCAATCCATTTACCTCTCCTACCTTCACTATCTCCCTAATTTTTAATATATTTCACTGTATTTTTGGGGATGAAGGCAGTGATGGCTCACTAAAGCACATATATCTGGAAGGATTTGAGGGATTTGACCAAGGCGTAAGCCTGCTTCTCCAAAACATTGTATTTTACCTCTGCATCACGCAACACTTGGCTAAAGAAGGAAATTGGCTGTTCATACTCATTTTCATTCTTCTGCAGTAACACTGTAGCTATTGTATGAGGTGATGCAAAAGAGAATATCATGAAAGACTTACTATAGTCAAGGCCTACCAATACCGTCGCCTTTGAAAAAGCTTTTTTAATTCTATTGAAAGAATTCGTTGACTCAGGATTCCATTTTACTTCATTTTTCTTCCTGAGCATTTCCGTGATGTGTCGAACTATCTCAACATAGTTTGGGATAAACCTCTTTAAGAATTTTATTCTTCCCAGAAACACCTGAACTTCTTTTTTATTTCGGGGCAGTGAGATGCCATTGATTACTTCTACCCTCTTGGGGTCAATTTTCATTCCATATTTTGTTACTATGTGTCCAAGAAACTTCCCTTCTTCTAAAGAAAACATATACTTTTGAGGGTTCAATGACAAACCATACTTGCAGCATTTATCATAAGTCTAGCACAGGTGCTTGATGTGCTCAACATCATTTTTTTAAAACACAATGATATCATCTAGGTATATCACCAAAAAATTATCTTATTCCCCCACAAAATAAATATCCATTTCTCGCTGGAAAGTGGTCCCTGCATTGATTAAGCCGAAGGGCATCCAGGGATACATGAAAGTCCCCCATGCTGTGGTGAACACTACTTTCTTCTGATCCTCAGGGAGGACTACCACCTGATTGTATCCCAACAAGCCATCCATCATGGAAATATGGGAAGATCCTACCACCTTCTGTAGAATGTGGTCCATCTTGGGAAGGGGGTAATTATCTTCGAGGGAGGCCCTGTTTAAATTTCGGAAATCCACATACAACCTTATTTCTCTTTTCTTCTTCCAGACCATAACCAAATTACCCACCCACTCTGAAGACCTTAGGGGAACTATAATCTAGGCCCAAAACGACTTTTTGATTTCCATTTCAATAGATGGAAGAATCAGTGGATTAATTTGCCTCATTTCTATTTATGAGTATTTTAATCTCCCTTGACAGGGATCTTGTGTTGTATGACCTCCACATCGAAAGTTTTCAGGCCCTAATATGACCAAGAGAAAACATCTTTATAAGCCTGAAACAACCGGAAGTATTGGTCTCAATATTCCTCTGGGACTCCTTTAGACAAATTCACTACTTTTAGGTCTCCCTCCATCCCAATGTTTATATCATTCACCTGACCATCTTGTGCCAACTTACTGGGATTAATTGGGATGTCATTCTTGTCAAACAGTCTCTCCAAGGGCACAAGGCCTCTAGGGATGAAATTCCCTTTTAGTTTCAGCATGCGATGTCCTACCACTCTTTCTTCCCACTTGGTTTGGGGCTCATCGACAGGGTATTCTTCCACAACATCAATTACCAGATTAGAGAACTCCCCAACAGTTTCTATGAAACATTTAACTTTCTCTTTTTCTTCAAACACCAGCCAGTGCTTAACGTTATCTTGGATAGAAGGACTATAACATACTTCAACTTCATACCTGAGCACTGGGTTCTACGGCAAGAGAAAATTTCTAGCTAAAACAACAAGTAAATCAACGATCAAATTTTGGTCACTTGGCATGAACTATATGTTAAATACCAAGAATAATTTCTCCATTTTTGTAGGTTCTAAGTTATGGGTGCTTAGCTTGGCACTGATTCTTGATTTGTCTCACCACCAACTCTGAATCCCCAAAGACTTTGAGGCTCTGAATATTCAAATTTTTAGATGTCTGCAGCCCCAGGAGTAATGTTTCATATTTGGCCACATTGTTAGCGGCTTCGTACTCTAGATTAAATGACAAAGGGAAAAACTATCCTGTGGGTGATATTAGAAGCACACCAGCTCCATTCCCTTCTTTCGAATTTGCCCCATCAAAATTTAGAGTCCACATATGCCTCTCTTCTTTACTTGAGGGTTGTTTTAGTTTTAGAGGGCACAATTTTGGTTCCTGTAGGAAATGCTCGTCTTCTTCAAACATAAAGAAAGAGAACTCACCTTCCTTACTATAAAGAGGGGAATTTATTGAACCATCAGCTTTAGTAACCATATTTACGAATCTAGACTCCTGGTATAACCTCCTTTTATCTCCTCCAAATACTAGGATGGTAGAATAAGTGAGGTCGAGTTTAATAGACCCAACAATGTTTGAACCCCGTGATCTAGAAAATACAATCTCGAAACGAGTTGGGATATAGGCAACCACAATAGCCGTCGCCACACTTTTGGCTAGGATCTAGGTCAAGTTCACCACTAAATATTTAATCATTCCCAAACACTTGACCCTCTTGGAGTAAAAACAATACAAATATTTGTATGGATGGGTAATTTGAAACCCTAGTTTCTCCATAATAGAAAATGACAGTAGGTTGTGTGAAGCTTTGAAATCCAACATGCAATTGTGTAGCAACAGATCATGGATGACAATGGATACATAGGATGGGGGGGGGTTGTTGAGTCCAATTCTTCCACATGCGGGCCAAAAACTACCATAGATCTCTCTTCTTGGAGGTTAATACTATCAGGGAGAGGAACCACTCCATGAGGGACCATGAATTGGGATACCAAACCTTTATAATAAGGTTGCTTCAAAAGTTTGACCAGGGGGACCAGAATCTTAACCTTTTCTAATTTTTTTTTAAGTTTGAAGATAGGAGGGTTATTTTCTGTGATGGCCTCCTTTGGTTGCTCTTTAGGGGGAACTGGTAGTTTTATGACAGTGGTGGTAACCTTAGGAATTAGAGGGGACTCAGTGACTGACTTCGAGGAGGAAGAAGCAGTGGATTTTTGGGGCAAAGGCTCTTCTATAGGATTTTTTCCTTTGATGATGGTATCTTATTGAGTAGGCTCTTTCGATGGGGATTCTCCCCCCTACTCTTGCACACATGTCCTCTTCCTAGAGGACCTCATTTCATACTTCTTATGCAACTGGGCTTTCATGAAGTCTACAAATTGCTTATAATAGTCATCAGTATCTAGGTCTTCTGTAGGCACTTCTTTCTTCCCTTTCCCTTCTTGTTCTTCTTGCAAGGTAATTTCACCATATTCATCCTCTGAATAAGCCAGAAATGAATCCTCTTGACAGTCATAAATTCCTTCAGCTGGTCCTTCCATTTGTCCTTCCAGATAGAAAGGAGGTTGGATATGATCCTACTTCTCATTTCTATATCGCTGCAATATTTACAATGGAGGTTTCCAGTACTATGGTTGAAACCTTGATTACGATCCATTTGATTGGGTCGGGCATCTGAGATTTTAGTCTCCAACTCCAACTTCACCAACTTGTTAGAAAGATTTTTAATCATCTTGTTCATCAGTTCTATCTTGTAGTTCATTGCTTCCCTTTCTTGGTTAAAGGAAGAATCTTCCTCTTTACCTCTTCTCCTGAAATCATGATCTATTCTCCCCTTAGACTTTCTTGTAGAGGAAAAGTTTTCCTCCACCTCTAACGCATCAGTCTGGGCCTGGTCTAGGGATGCAAATTTCCTTTCTCTCAAAGAGAAACCAAACTCAAATTCGAATGCACCTACAAAAACTACCTTGGCTGTTGTTTGAGGAGGTTTCATATTAGCTGGTAGGTTACTTTACAACTTGTTAAACCTCTTGATGAATTAGGGTACATCTTCATTATGCTTCTTTTTCAATGTATTAAACTCTGTAAGAATGTAACCATGATCCCTCTTATCCTCCAACTTTGTCTGAAAGAATTTTCCATTTCCTCCCAGGTGGTTACTGAGTGATCATCCAGAGTTTTGAACCACTTTCAAGCTTATCCATCCAAATATTGGAAGAAAAGCCTCAACACTACATCCAAGTGTTCCACATTCAAGTTCTTGGCAAAAGCACAAAAATCTTCAATATGTTTCTGAGCGGCACCACCATCCTCCCCCATGAACTGAGGCAAGAGCTTCAAGTAATCCTAAGGCATATCATTTAAGACTTGAGGCAGGGCTAGTGGGGCATATTTATTAAGTAGGAATCTTGTTATAGCCATGGGAGGTGGTGGATTCAGTGGAGGGTTCTGATGAACGATAATAGGTATTTGTTGGGATGAAATTTGCAAGTTTATTTGAGGAAAGTTCTGGAGTATGGTGACTTGTTTAACTTCCTCAACTTCGGGGGTAAGGTGCAAAGATACCCTAGATGTATTCACTTATTTGGCCTCGTATTTTATTTTCATATGGCTTAGAATTTTTTTATCTTGGGTATATTCAAGTACTCGGGCTATGGAACAAGGACCTTGGACTTGAGCCTTTTGAGATGAGGATGGGGAATATTCTAATGAGAATGTGGGTATGTCAGTCTGAGCTGGTTTCTTGTTGTTACACCATTTTTTTAGTCACCTAACCTATTTTCATTAGATGGAGCCAAGTACACCATGTAAGACCAATTTTACCCTAAGCAAAATTGCTTTCACTATGTGAAATAACTTAGTAAAACACCTTTATTAAGTTGTTTATGATCTAAACAGGAAACCCCAAAAGGAAATAATAAAAAAATCTATATTTGTTTATATTTCCTCAAGGAATAATTAGTTAAACATCAATTCAATTATTATTCCTGGTCATATTTAACCCAAAACAAAGAAATCAATTAAATAAATCCTTATTTATTTGATTATTTCCTAGGAATAAGTCATTTAATCCTTATTTAAATAATATTCCTCGTTAAATTTGACTAAATCATTTATAAATAATTAAATAAATAATTATTTATTTAATTATATCTCCACCATTTCCTTAACATAATAAAATAAATTATTTATTTATTTATTATTTATAAATAAAGGATTTGACCCAAGTCAAAAACGCTTTTCCCTCCAATAAATATAATAAAATATTCCTAAAAGGTGGTTCTAGAATTTGGTTAATAATATTTTATTCATACACCAAGTTCTAGAATACCCTAACATTTTGTTATAAATAGAAGGGTTTTCCCATTCATTTGTCACCTTTAATTTTCATATTAGATCACTCTAGCTCTATACTTTTGGTCTGACTTTGAGCCATTATCATTGTCACATTCTCCATCATTTGCTTTGTGAGCTCCCTTTGAGTTCTATGTTTGTCTTGGTTTTCTACACCAACAAGAGAGAGAAATATTAGATCTGAAATGCTGAGGACTTTCAAGAACCCATCCCATTGAGGAGAATTGGAAACACCTTCTTGTTTTCCTCTCAGGTGCCCCTTTAATATAAAAATTCTTTTAAAAATATTTTTCTTGTCTTATCTATTGGATGCATGATGCAACATTTCATTTTTACTGCTTAATGTATTTTTATGCATAGATATGGATTTCTGCAGCTTTATTTGGATCAACTAACTCCATATTTGAAGATATTGGCAGCCATAATTGATGTTAGGGCTATTTGTTATGCGTAGCTAAAGTGGTATTTTTTCAACAAAAGATTCACACTAACACTTTTCTTTCCAAACTCTCTTGAATATAATTTTTTGAGGGTCAGAGACTGACAGTGTTCTCAATTGAGAGGTGTCTAACCTTATATGTGGCTTAATGTAAGCGAGGATAACAGTGGAGTCACCAAGGTGAGGGTTGTGAACTCTCAACCCTTCGTGCTCATCTGATTGAAGGGTGGATACAATGTCGTATTCCAAGGGAAAATATTTTCAACTTGGATCCTCGGCAACGACGCCAAAAATATGTTGTCACTCCTAGAGATAGCCTTGAGTTGCCAAAGACCAGTGCCTAGGACATCTTAAGACATGAGGTTTTTAGATTATTTTTCATGCTTGAAAGGGGGGATCCTCTTGATATGAAATGGATTGAAATACTTTTAAAAGGTGGTCCTAGATTTCATATAAAGAAGGATAGTAACTAGGAGCTTCAGTTGCAAAGAGAAAGGCCTGCTCAAAAATGGGCCTAAATTAGTCATGAGGTAAATCTGTTTCAAGAAGGGCCGACTATGAAACAAATGGACAGTCATAAAATTTAATCAGGGTATTGGAACTTAGTGGAAAGGTTAGAGAAATTTTGCACGAGAGGGGCTTAAAGAAGTATAAGAATCCACCCCTTAGAGACTTTAGTAGAAAAACGATATTGAAAGAGAATTTGGAACAAAAATCGTGCCTCGAGATATATTTAAGATGTTACTATGGATTATGACATTAGTACCATTAAAGATAAATTCACTTCTATATGATAGAACGCTCACATCCCGAAAGCAGCGATAACAAGAAGAAAAATGAAAGCACAATAAACATTTAAGCTAAACAAACACATCCAGGAAATACATATTGTTCATCTATCTCAATAGGAATCCATAAACGGAATAGATAGATTTTGTATTATTCTTCGAAATGGCTCTTCAGATATTCATTAAGATAAAAACCTCAAATTACAAAATATGACACATAGAATACAATCTCTTCTACCAGAAAATTTAGAACTTTTTCTAAGTCTGTGGTCTAATCTTTTATAGTCTTTCACATGAACGTTCAGAGCATATATTTTTTGAAACAAAATATTCTTTGGATATATGTATATTTAAAATCCTAATAAAAAACAAAAGTGATGATGAGGAAAAATGACCTCTCATCTTGAACAGTATGGCCTAACACAAGGTTATAACTAAAACATAACAGAAAATGGAAAATAAAGTGAGTGCATAGGGTGAAATCAAGATTTCACCCATTTTTACATTACATAGAAAACAAAAATAAAAAAAGGCCTCATGGGCCAAATCATGAAATTCATCATTTTGTGTTGCGCTGAGGAGTGCCTCACTATGGCTGGTCTAGCCAAGCTGAGGATGAAGAGGATCCAAGTCGACGAGCTGGAGGAGGTGGAAGCTGCTGTGAAGCAGAGGAGATAGGAGGATTCACATATTCACAACACTTTTTCCAGAACGTGTCCCCTGTTGATGGCATTGTGTTGTAGGCCTCGAACAAAGTTTGCATGTTAGTTAGCTTGGTATAGTCCACATGGATAGTAAGGAATTTATTTACATGATAGAGAAGGAAGAACTCTTTGTGTAATGATGCTATTATTGTCTTTGCTTTTAGTCGGGTTTTTCTCTCCAATGAAATATCTGCACTACACATAATTTCTGACATATTTTTCTCATAGGCTATTAGCTTAGAAAACATGCTTGTCTGTGGATCTCAGCATGGTGGGAGGCCAGCTTCTACCAGCTTGTTCCACTCCTAGTTGAACTTCTCTACTCCTTTCAAGACCAGTGCCAAACAACCCATTGCATTCACGTGTGCAGTTTCTTTCTCGATTAATCTTCTGACCTCCATAACTATCCTAAATTGGTCGAGTATTCCCTACGCAAGCAGTTCATTAGGTGAGAGCTCATTTAGGTACCGGATGTAGTTCTTGGCTATAGTGGCCTTTTCTTCTCCATATGTGCATCAATTATGTAGCTAGGCTTTGAACTGGTGGATTGTGATCTTCTTGTCATTTATCAATGTGAGGAGGTCCCAATGCTACTTAACCTCTACTATGATCTCTGTCCAATCCAGTTGCCTTTCTTCCACGATTGACATATTTCTCTTGATCTACCCCTTTAAGTCCTTGATGGACTCATCCTGTGCTTGGGTTTCTTCGTGTAATTTTTTCACCTCCTTCCGTAGCGATGTCGTTACCTTCTAATTTGTTGCTAGCATAGCCTCAGTATTCTTTAGGTGATGGTAGACTGAGAAGGTCTCATCCTCTGACACCTTTAGATTAGACGAGGCCTTGGTGAGTTGTTTAGGAGATTTCCCTGGCTCACCTGACATAGGGGTCATGCACGAATGTTGGTCCCATTTGACCTGCCATTCTGACAACCTATGATTTAGTCTGGAAATCTCCGTGTCCTTCTATGCATTCTCTTCCTATTGCTTGGAAAGTGAGTCAGCGAGAGCTGATTTCTTCTTTTCTACCTGCACAAGCTCCTCCATTTTCACATGCTCCTCGCAAGAAATGTTTAGCTTTTGCTTCAGCTCCAAGTTCTCCACTTCTAACTTGGCAAGAAGTTTTTTCCCTGCTGCATCCTTATCAACCCCCTTCTCCCTTATCATTTTCTTGAGGATTTCCAGCTGGGTGTGTTTTTCTCTGGTGCTAGCCTTCTCTCTCTTCTGGTGCTATATTACTAGATTGTACTTATTTTCAAGTTTCTTCAAGGCTACTGCATGTTTCACTACCTCAATCCGTAGCATATCCCTAATACACTGGTGTAAGTCTAGTTTTTCTAGCAAGGGAATGTTGATTAAGTTGAGGATGATTTCCTAAGCTCGAAACTGGGCTCCAGAAGCTGAGGGCTACAAGCCTGCTTGCTGAATATCTAGTATAAGTTGTTCTTTATTCATATCTAGCACTGAGGAAAGCCAGGAATGGTGCTTATCCATGAACCCTACCAAGTCAACCCTTAGTTTCTTCCGAGAGAATCTGTTTCTGATATTTATTTCCTCCCTTGTCTCTTGCTTGTCCACCATGACTCCCTGCGAAAGCTCTGAGGGGGGTGACGAGGAGGCATTGTAAAAGGAAACATGAAAACCTGGATTGTCCTTGTCAAGACCCCCAAACTCAGGAGCCTCCTCATAGGATAGTTCAGCCCGTATATCATCTGGCCCTTTAGTCCTCTATTTTTTGTTGGGGTGAGTTTCAACGTCAATGTCCATGACCTCCTTGCTTCCTCAGGGGACTTCCTGTCCTTGTTCCTCTATTTCAACAGACACATTATCTCCCTTTCCCTTGGCAGTTGAGGACTCGACCTCCATCTGTACATCCAAAGGCCACACATCAGGGTTAGCTCTCCATTCAATGAAGGGCCTAGTCTCATGTGTATAAGCTATTGATTTTATTTTATTCTTCCTATTAGTGAGGATTCCCTTAGGGTCATAGGGCCAAACTTTTACCTATGGGAGGTTCATCTCTTGTAGCATTTTCTCCACAGCTGAGAGGGCATGCCTTGAATTTATGGTGAAGGGACCGATAGAAGTTGGGAGTTTGAGGATGTATCCTTTCTTCAAAGGTATGAAGTGGATCCGATTGGACTTCAAGGTCTTTCAAATGAATTCTAGGGCAAAGACTCTTATAGATGGATACACCGACAGGCAGTAGGGAGGTACCTCTGCGCCGTAGAGTCTGATCTCGGTATAGTCATCAAACATGTACCAGTCCCCTGTGCAATCTTCCTCATCAAACTATAGCCAATCCTTGTGCTCAGGAAAGATTCTAAGCGGAGGGTTGTCATGTATAATGGCATAATCTATGGACATGAAATAATTAACAAATTTTTCATAGCACTTCCCCTCTCGCTGCTGGAAAACTGTCGTAGTCCACTTGAAGATGGTTCTAGGTTGGGCATTTATCATTGAGAATCCATTCAGGCCTATACCTTCAAATCTATCTGCATGCTCGAATAGGAATAGGTAAAACACAAGGGAACAATACTTGAAAGAACTAGCCGAGAAAATCTCTTGAAACTAGGCTTGGATAGATGAAGCTAAGAAAGAAGAAATATCCAAAAGGATATCCTTCTTCATCATGAGCCATAGAAAATCTATACCCTCTTTAGTCACCTAGTCAACCTCCTCAGACCCTAACAACCCCGAGATGAGTGTTAGGACGGGCTTTAAATTGGTTCAAAAAGTTGACAATGGAACAGAGTCTGTGAGTGGGAAATATGATAGAAGGAAATCTGAGAGGGGGCCGAGGAAACCGATTTGTTTTTCCCAAGATAGCTTTGAGAAATGAAAAGAGAGGGAGACCTCATAGAAATCAACAGAATCCTGGCTGGGAGGGTAGCGAATAACTTTCCTTATGAGTTGGGGTGTAATACAAAAAATGTTATTGCCTTGGGAAGAAAGAAACATGTCTTTACGCTCGTCATAGGCATCCCCAAGCCAGCTAATGAACTCGGGAATAGGGTATGTGGTTGGAGAAATTTGATAATATAGACTCGACTCGACGACCCTAAACATATCCTCGCCTTTTCAATGATAATTGAAAAGCTCGGCTTTGGTGCGGGCTACACTAAACTGGTAGACTAGGTCATGAATTCGTGCATGGGCATTGACAAGGGGCTGAGGTCCAAGAATAGTCCTGACCTCGCGGGCTTGTGTGGTTTCAGGTGCAGAATTCTTGGTTCTCATTTTCCCCATGACCATTTGAAAATAAAACAGAGGGGAAATAGTGAGACAGAAAATTACTAAACACTTGAGAATAGCGAAGTAGCCAAGGGGAAAGTGACGCAAGACTGAAAATGACCTTGCACTTGCGTTTTAACCTCCTCTACATGAAATTCTTGTTAATAACTAGTATTTTAAATAGTTGAAATTAAAACGAGCTTATATTAGACCACGTTTTTTAGAGTATGAGACAGGGTGACAGCTATAGGGCTGGCATCATAAGGATGCTGAAAATGGGAGATGTGGCGATGGTTAATTGGATGACAATAGTCGGGTTGGTGAGAGCCACGTGCTAAATTAAAGCAGGTACAGGCCTTCGTATTGCCACCATAGACTTACCTTACCTCTTTACTTACTGGTGTCGAATGTCATCTTCGGTGGGCCCTTTTAAACTTCGGCGGGGTGCATAGTAGTCGTTGGGCTCATTTTATTACCCCACGGAACAATTGTGATTGGCTCGTCGAAAGGTGACGTCACATTTTTTGGGTGCCTAAATTTCAACGTCACATTCTCATTTGGTGCTGATGAAAAGCCCTTCCAACATGCTTTGTGGTTCATGCATCTGACTTGGAGCCATGCATGTTGTTTTCCGCTGTGTAGTGGCCCCGATCAGGCCTAGCCACCGCGCCTATCCCTTAGGAAATTTCTTTCGAAGACCTTCACAATTTACTCAGTCTGCCACCCTTATAAACTTATTGGATTATTCCACTTGGTTGTTCCTTTTACTTGATAGGTGAGGAGGCTAAATAAAAGGCCTTATGTGCATATCTTCGGAACTTCTAGGCTACTAGCGGCTAGGAGGGATAGGCACCATAAAGATGCACGACACAACAACTCATCGAATGAGCATGATTAGGAGGGGAGTGATCATTGTAGTACTCCACCTCATCCTCCTTCCTCTCGTGTCGAATATGAGCAACCAAAATCTAGTCTTAAGCAGGCATCTTCTAAGTTGTGAAGGCACCATTTGAGTAGGCACCTCCTTAGCAGACACCATCTAATAAGGTACCTCCTCAACAGGCACATCCATCGGAGAAGGCACCATCGAATGAGCAAGCACCATCTCAGTAGGAACCTCCTCAACATACACCATCTGAGAAGACACCTCCTTAGCAGACACGTCCATCTGAGTGGGCACCATCGACTCTGCAGGCATCCACTAGTTATAGTATTGATGTACCACTAGATATTTGACATTTATACGCAGTTCTATTACAATTGTATATTTTTGACATTATATATATATATATATATATATAGTGCATGTATTTTATGTTGATGTTGATGTACTTAATTTATATGTTGGTGTTCATCATGATGTGTGTATTGTTAGGTCATGTTAGATATGTTCATTTAATGTGCTTGCAGATATATGTGTATGTTATAACCATTATTTGACATGAGATGTATATTTGATGTTTGTGTTGTGATGATGTTATAAAATGCTTGTGTTTTGTTAGCTGATCATGATCATGATGATTAGATGATGTTAGAGAATTTGAATGTGTATTTTAGACTATAATTTTGTATGATGGTAATCATTATCATGATGTTAGCTTTTAATATTAAATCATGAAATTTATTAAAATTGTAATTGTAACTATATGTATTGTCATGATTCAATTTTATTAAAACTATAAAATTTGTAAATTTGTAAAATTGTAATTGTAATTGTATGCAAAATTGTAAAATTGTAATTCTGATTGGAATTGTATTGTGAAATTGTAAAATTGTAATTATAATTGTATGTATTGTCATGATTCAATTTTATTAAAATTGTAAAATTTGTAATTAAATTTGTAAAATTGGGGAATTGTAAATTATTTCTCAAATCTAAACCATAACTACCATATGTAGTAAAATTGTAAAATTGTAATTGTAATTGTAGTTGTAGTGTATGTAAAATTGTAATTGTATTGTGAATTTGTAAAATTGTAATTGTAATTCTATGTATTGTCATGATTCAATTTTATTAAAATTGTAAAATTTGTAATTAAATTTGTAAAATGGTAATTGTAATTGTATGTATTTTCATGATTCAATTTTATTAAAATTGTAAAACTTGTAATTAAATTTACAAAATTGTAAAATTGTAAAATTGTAAATTAATTTTCGAATTTGAACCATAACTACGTTGTGTCATAAAATTGTAAAATTTTAATTGTAATTGTATTTAAAATTGTAAAATTGTAATTGTAATTGTAATCGTATTGTGAAATTGTAAAATTGTAATTGTAATTTTATGTATTGTGATGATTTTATTTTATTAAAATTGTAAAATTTGTAAGTTTGTAAATTTGGAAATTAATTGTCAAAATTGAACCATAACTATCGTATGTAGTAAAATTGTAATTGTAATTGTATGCAAACTTGTAAAATTGTGATTGTGATTGTAATTGTATGTATTGTCATGATTCAATTTTATTATTGTAAAATTTGTAAATTTGTAAGAATATAAATAATTGTAAAATAATAAATCTAGAATAATATGAATTTTTGTAACATAATAAATTTTAGAAAATAATGAAAATAAATTCATGTTTAGAATTATCATTATTTTATTATGATCTTAGAGACCTATAATAACAGTATACATTAATACTTTTTTAAAATTTTGAAGATATATATATATATATATATATATATATATATATATATATATATATAGGGTGAATTTATTTAAGTAATGATATAGTGAAAAAACATTTAGAGCAATCAAGTAGTTGTATTATTTTAGGATTGACATAAAAAAAATAACTTGATACAGTGCATTTCTTTCTAGATCAACATAACTTCAAATTATCAAGTGAAATGATTTTAACATTAACATAATGCAAACCAATTAATTCAAAATACATATTATAATTTTTGGAAAAAAAGAGTCTTAGTTATAAGGTTAAGTCCTCTTCTTTATAAAAACCCATCTTAAATAGTATAAATGATGAAATAACACATGTCCCATATCACTCTTTGTTCTCCTCACCCTCATTATCTTGCATATCGATTAGCATGATAACATTATTTCTCTCAAAAACATGTTTTGATCTAGGGTCATGTCTCAATACGAACCACCAATCCCTATCCAACACATATGGGTAAAAAAACATGCTTGCAGTGTTTGGGGAAAACACAAGGCTCCTTAGTTTCATCCCACATATTTCTAGAGTTGATACATATCAGGATACTATCGTGATCTTCATTTAAATTATTCCAATCAATTGTGTCCCGCCACTTGCACCTAAAAATAACACATTGGAATGAAAATAATTCCACTTCAATGATCTCTGGTATCTTTCCGACGTAACCTAACGTCCTTCATACTAGGTTTTGATCACAATGGCTAGCTCGACTAGATTGATTGAACTCAACTTCCACTCCACAGTCTTGAGTCATGTGTCTATCATCGACATTTTCTGTGCGAAAATGGTACCCATATGCCCACATAGATGGGAAAAAATGCAACTATAATAAAGTTAAAAAATCATAGTTTCATCTGTCTAATAGCCCAATTGTTATAATATATAAAATATATATGTTACATTTCAAAGGTGCATTATTAAGTTTAAAACGTACATAAATAGATTATTACCGAGTTGCTGCACCTAATCCCTACGTTTAGTGCATCCTCTTCAGCACACGGGTAATGACTAGTTGCACCATATTTCTCTCTGACTTGGTGAGCAACGAAACTGTTGCGGCATATAATTGGAATATTTCCTTTTAAATGATCAGGATAAGGCGCGCTTCTACCATTAAACCATATGAATTCTTTCCTCTCACTATCCCATTTTATCCTCTTTTGTTTGTACAATGCACCCCAGGGTTGTGTCACTTCATAATTATAAAGAACGAATTTATTAATTGCTTCAATAATTGCATTCACTGATGAAATCAAACCGACATATAGTACATACGAGATAAAAATATAAATTATATCAAATTTCAATGAGAATATTTACTTTGTGTAAATTTGAGAAATTATATATCACTTTCTATTTATCAAGCGCCTTTTTCCATTTGTTTGGAGAATCTCCCCTTCTCTCGTGTCTTCATTCCTTTAATCGTCCCAAATCACCACACCTGGTGTGTTGTCAATATTCTTGATGTAATCACTGGCATAATAGAAAGACTCATATGACATGTACCCCTCTACTATAGACCCCTCGTGTTTTTCCCTTTGTCGAAGAAAACATTTAAGTTTCTTCATGTACCTCTCTAAGAACATCCAATGACAAGAGACCACCCCAAATAATTAAACCTCATCTACTGGATGGATTAGACGATGAACCTGCAAGTCCATGAAACTCATCAGTATTTCCTTCTCAAACATAAAAACAATCTCAAATATCTATTGAAACCAATGTGGAATGTGGAATAATAGCCACATGAATCTCCTTTAACATGATCCAACGTAGAAACTCATATAATTTAGATATGGCGCATCCAAGGTCTTGGGTGAAGTCATGTTTCACACACCCACACATGAACAAAGGATAATGAAACTGCAAATTTATAAACACATGAATACAAAATAAGTTAGGTTTTATGATCCCATGGGATATGTTAGGGTCCTATGTTTCATAGGATCTGAAGGTGATTGAGTCTATTGTATCTATTGAATTTATTTTGTAAAAGGATTTCCAATCTGCAAATAATTTTCAAAAAGGGGGGGGGGGGGGATAACATAAAAAATCAAAAGAGGGTATATGTTATAAATAAAAAGATATAAGATGTGAACCCCATAAAAAGAAGAAAAAATAAATTCTAAAAGTGTTTCACATTCAAATTCCACTACTCTTAGTTTAGTTTACTTCTGCAAATAAATGTGTGCAGCTTGTTCAAAATGCCAGAATTGTTCAATAAAATTCAATCATATAGTTTAAACATGATTGAATTATATTTAAATTGCTTGTTAATAAGTAGTTGAATTATTTTCAAAATGATAAGGTAGGATATGGATGCAAAAGAATAAAATTTAAAAATGTTAGGAAAATTATGACTTTTGTAGGCATCGATGTCAATAAAATTTCAAGTGTTAGATGCCCTAAACAAAGTAGGTGAAATAAAATGTTAGGGAAATGATAAAGAAAGAGAAAATCTTCATTCTGTATTAAAATTATTTTGATTCAGCCTTATATTCTAAATGTGCCTATTTGAAAAGTTATTTATATGGTTTAACTCATATCTCGAAATCATAAAAACCCCTTGTCAAAATTGAAATCCCTTCACCTTTTCCCTTCCTAAACATAAAAAAAATCTTTATAACCCCTTCCCCCTGCTAAAATTCCTTTTCCCCCTTTGAAAACCCCCCTACCCATTTAAAAAAGTCCACATTTCCACAAAAAACACAAAATCCCACTTTTAAATAGTCTAAAGTGCAAAAAAGATTAAACCAACCCCTCTTTGATTTGACCCCTCTGCATAATGTATTACCTGACCCTAGCATTCAAAGAAATTACGTAAGTGACCCTAATCTCCCTCATTATCTCATCGCAATCATTTATATCTGACAGCTCATGTGGCTTTTCGGCCCTCCTCCATCATCCTAAGTTTATCACTAGGGAGGGGTAGGGGGGGGGGGATGGGTCCGAAAAGAATTTTTTTCCAACACCGCCTCGACAATATGTGTTAGCCTCCCAAGAGTTTGGACCCCCCAACCATCGAACTATAAACCACCATACCCCCCCGAAAACCATTTTCTAAATTCAGCTATTTGAAATGACCGTTACACCAGACACACGTCACTGCCCGTTTTCTAATTAAAATCCCTCCCTCCATAGTGTCTTTGAAAATTTGATTTTATATCCATTAAAGTCGCACCCTTGAATGTAAATATATTTTTTCCCATTATTAAGCCCGCTTGCCTCCCTGCAAACCCTTTTTCTCATTACAGGTTGTTTTATTTCACTGTTGTAGGTGATTAATGGAACCAGAAGCACTGTAATTACTTGAAGCTACGCCTGACTCCACTGTTCTTCATTATTATCTTATTTCTTACTCCCTGCATCTTTTCTCCCATTTTCCCACTGTTATTCGTAGCCATTATGCCTCCCAAAGGAAAATATTCCAAAGAAAATGTCAATCTCCTAACTTTTCCTCCTCGGGACCTCCATCATATCCCTATGGCTGACAGAGACTATCAAATTTATGATACACACTTTGATATCAATATATTCGAGATGTATTTTTTGCTATAAGACTAATGGATCGATAAAAATGATGAAATTGACCTCTTAAAATATATATCCCAGATGAAGAGCAATGGGAATAGTTGACTGATTTATTGGATTAAAACAGTAAAATTGACAAAGGAAAAGATCTGCGAGATCATCGACCAACACGTTAGAAAAGGTGGTCCATGTCTTAACTGTCCCACTACATAAGCATTTTAGTTGCACAACACTTCCCACCAAGCCATAATTTAGCAACCGTTAGAGCTTTTTATTCACAATTTTGTTAAGAAACTCTATTATTTTATTAATCTTGTGTAAATATTTTTGTATAAATACTTCATCAATTGAAGTATCAAAGCTAGATTGATTGATATCATAATCATTATCATCTTTTGGAGCATTGTAAGTTGTTCAAAGCACTAGAGCATCAATAATTAACAGAGCATTCACAAGATTCTTGTGGCTTAAATACTAGTGATGTTTTTCTTCTGTAATTTTGTTTCATTGTTATCTTTCACTTAATCACCTAAATTGTTATTGTGAAATAGAAGGTGTGATGAATAGGATTTACTTTTGAGTACTTTATTATGGATGTTTTTACAATGGTAATGTTTTCGACTGAAGGTGAAACTAAAAAATTCTTAATTTCTCTTTAGTTCTACTAATTTTTTTTCATATTTCTGTCATAAATCCACTTATAAACTCAAAGAACAAGTCAATATTCCTAGCTTGCCCTGTGTTTACTCTGTTAAAAATTTGATGCAACTGTCCAGTAATTTTATGACTCCACTACCCAACAGACATTAATCCATTGAACATAATAAATTTTCAAAAACCCAAAACAAATTCAAAACTCAAGTACAATAATAACTAGCCTAAAACTTATTTAAACAAAGCTATATCTTGTAGAGAGAGCCCTCTCTAAAACTAGGAAGGCTAGGTCCTTGGTTTTAAAGTTGGTTTGATGTTGGCTTATGTGATTATTTATCACAATCTCTTGCAAATTACAGAACACTAACATAGTGGCGACCATACTAGGGAAATGAGTTGAAATCAACTATAATTTCTTTCAAATTCTATCTTTGGTTAAATAATCATTGTATTAATATCCCATAGAGATCTCTATATTTTATTTTTTTGTAAATAAAGTTTGAGTTACATTTTATAGTATGTGTTTTGATTTTTAAAACTGGCATCCAAGAGACCTTATACAAGATCCCATCCTAATCCCAAACCTCCTGAAATAGTGGATGATCCTTAAAGGATTGGAAGAAGAAATAAGGATACTTCAAAGAAATTAGTTAAACAGATAAGTTTATCAGAAAGCCTGGGAAGTAATAATCATATCCGAAGAGCACAATCCCAACCTGTTAATATTGAGACCTTACAAGATATAGAATTTGACTTAAAATTTGAGAAAAGCTTCTTTAGAAGAAAATACCTAAATTAAGAAGATACAATATTCCTTGACCAATTGATTCTGCATCTAGATTCACCTAAAAGTATGTCTTCTTTAAAATCCAATCAAGAAATTGTCCAAGATTTTAAAATCCTCAAGAATTTGGTATTAGACTACCCTTCAGCAGTTACAGATGCCTATATTCAAAAATTAGTAGAATTTTCTACATTATATACTGTTGCTTCATCCATTACATCCCAAAGTATTCAAAAATGATCTGTGAGTTCAACCCCTTTTGAAAATTCTACTACTTATCCTCACCAAAAAATTGAAAGACCTTCATCTCCATCACTTTTCCACCTCTTCCACCGATTGGTAATCCACAACCTGTTGTTTTCAACCCTCCACCTCCAATCATGGCTACACGTTATGCTCCCTTGGTTTTTTCTCAAAATATAGGGGATATGCCTCAATATTATCAATCCAAAATACCTCAGTTTGATAACACCCAACCCTTCACTACTCAGCCACGTGTAGATAAAATGAATGATTTCTTTGATCTATATGATATTGATGTTGATAATTTTATGATGAGATTATTCATTCAAACCCTTGGAGGTGAGGTTAGGAAATGACTTAGATCTTTACTAGCTGCTTCCATCAATGATCTAGCTATCCTACAATGTTAATTTATAGAAAGATGGAAAATTAAAAATAGCCTCCTCCAAATTCCATGAGAATATGAAAACATTAGAAGAGAAACTCGAGAAAGTGTACAAGATTATTGTGCTTGATTTAATGCTATTTATAACACTATTCATGCTCGCATAAAACCACCATAAGGACTAGTACTAATTAAATTTCCAGATGGTTTTGAACCATAAATATCTTATCAATTAAGAGAAAGGAATATTGACACCTTAGAATAAATGAAAAGCATAACAGTGAGCGTAGAGGCTAATATGTTATCCAAAAGAGCTAGAATGAAGACTGAAAAGAGAGTTACCATAAAGAAAGAAGCAACAACCTCTAACAACAATGCCAAGATGGACTCTTTAATGAGGGAAATGGAACGAATGATGATTGATAGCAAAATCCCTAGGGAAAATCAAAATCCTTCTCAAAAGTGAAATCAAAACAATAGGAGAAATCAACCACAAATAAAATAAAGAGGAGCTCACCAACAAATTAAACCTCCTTTCCAGGAAAATTATGTTGGTGAAAATGAATAAATCCCTCAAGAAAAATAGGACAACCAAATAAATATGTTTGGTTTACAAAATAATGATACCACTTTTCTTACTGAAGAAGACCAACAACTATTTTCATTAGCACAAACAGAGCTTCAATCGGATGAATCTGAAGAATATAAACAGTGTTTTGAACACTCCATTATGGATTTTCACAAAGAATATAATATTAAGAGAAAGAAAAGTTCAGACAGTATTTCTAAGAAAAACACTAGCCAACCTCATAAAAATACTTCTGATTTAGATCCTAAGAAAAAGTGAAAAGTCTTCCAAGAAATTTGATGAAACTCCTAGAAATAAACCTTCAGAGGTTCCTACCAAACAGACAGATGATTTTGTTCCCAAACCCACTCAAACTAATCCCCCATCAATAATTCAGCAAGCCCTACTCAAATCTAAGGAATCTGTCCATAGACCTAATATTCCCAACACTATAAAAGCTCCATCATTGTTTAATCTAGAAAGCGAACAAGATAAAATAAAAATTTCCTTTCCTTTGATCGAGTTAATAAAATAACAACCATATAGAACTCAAGTCATGGAGGTTATGAAGATAGGGAAAGCTGCAGATACTCTCAACATTAATGATGATCCACCCGAATTGTTATTTGGTCCAGAAATAGATGGTAAATTAGAAGAAGGAGTAGTTCCTCCTTTCTATGTTAGCCTAAACATACACGATAAAATCTTGCACAATGCTATGTTGGACTCATGGGCTTCACACAACTTAATACCCAAGGCTATAATGGAGAGGTTGGGTCTTGATATCACTAGGCCTTACAAATATCTATATTTATTTTATTCTAGTAAAGTGAAGTGTTTAGGTCTCATCAAAGACTTGTGTGTGACTTTGTCTCAAAACCAAGCCAAAATCCTAGTTATGGACATTTTCGTAGCCAACATGCCTCCTAAATATGGCATGATTTTATCACGATCTTGGGGGAGAAAATTTACAAGGAACTCTTCAAATAGATATGACCTATGCTACAATACCAGTCTTTGGTCAATAGAGAAGGTTGTGTGGGGAAACTCTTATGAAATAGATGGTAAGTAGTCAAGAAAAAACTCATAATTACCCTCTATATTCTGCTCACATTAATATAGATTCTTTCATATCATTCAATAATGCTGAAATTGAAGCACAATTTGGAAATGGCATTAAAACCATTGAAAACCAAACTCAAATTAAGAAAACAGATCCTTCTCTAGAACTCTTCTAGAATATGAGCTTTGATGGAGCCTATAGTAAAGAAGGCTCTGAAGCAGGATTTTGGTTATCTAGTCCATCTAATAATCATTGTGAAGGGCATTCTTGCAAACTTAATTTTTAGTGCACCAACAATATTGATGAATATGAAGCTTTGATGTTAGGACTGCAATTACTAAAGAAATTAGGTTCCAAAAGAATTACTATGCAGGGAGATTTAGAATTGATCATTAAACAAGTGAAAGGAGAATATGCTGCTAAACACCCTAGATTGAGAGCCTACAGGAATGTAGTTATTGACTATTTAGATACTTTTGTGGAATATGATCTAGCAGTAATTCCAAGAAATCAAAATGTTATAGCTGTTAGTCTTGTTGTTTCTGTAATAACTTGTAAGATACCTCATCCAAACAAACCACACAAAATTGAAATAAAACATTGCCCAACAGTACCAAATAACATGCGATACTGGCAGGTTTTCGGAAACAAAAAACAGATTGAAAATTTCTTACTGTCAAAAGATGAGTTTGAGGAAACATAGGTAGATCTAGATAATCAAGAACAAAATCAAACAAAACCAGAAAATCACATAGAAAATCAAATATCTATATATAATATTTTGGTAAACCAGTCTGATAAGTTAGATATCAATAGTCATTTAGATAAAAGTGTGCCTAAAGTAGGAATTCATGAAATAGATCCCGAAAAATAAGATTTTGAAATGCTTCATCTGAAAGATAATATTCTGCCCCGAGGATTAGCTCCATTAGAAGAAATTTTTTATTTTGATGATGTAGCAAAGAAGTTGAAAATAGAGCCCATAGGAGTAGAAGTTGAGGAATATAACATAGGTACTAAAGAAAACCAAAAGATGATTAAACCGTCAAAAAAATTACCTACTATGACCAAATGAAGATATATTTCCCTTTTTAAAGAATGCATTGATGTTTTCGATTGGAATTATGAGGACTTGAAAGTTATGATTCCAAAATCATATAGCACAAAATTCCAATTAAAGAAGAACAAAAGCCTTTCAAATATAAACTTCGAAGGATAAATCTAGTTTTGTTACCTTTACTTGAGAAACAAGTTAAATGAATGTATGATGCTAAAATAATTGTCCCTCTCAGATATTCCAAATGGGTATCAAACATAGTACCAACCAGAAAGAAAACTGGAGAAAACAGGCTGTGCATTGATTTTAGAAATGTGAATAAGGTTTCTTTGAAAGATAATTTCCCCTTACCTAAAATGGACCATATCTTACGAAAGATCATAGGATCAAGTATGATATCATTACTAGATAGTTTCTCTGGCTATAATCAAGTTTTGGTCGATCTAGAAGATCAAGATAAAAAAAAATTTACCACTCCATGGGGCACTTTCATATATGTGAAAATTCCTTTTGGACTAATGAATGTTGGGGCCACCTTCCAAAGAGAAATGGAAATTTCTTTTTTGGAAGGGTTTGGCCTTTGTATTGTGATATATCTAGATGATATAACCGTGTATTCAAAATCTGACGAAGAACACTTAATACATTTAAAACGAGTCTTTGAGAAATGCATAAAATTTAGTATATATTTAAATCCTAAGAAAACACTATTTGGTTTGGAAGAAGGTAAAATTTTAGGGCATATCATATCAAAATATGGATTTAGAATTGATCCTAAGAGAATTTAAGCAATCCTAAAGATCAGTCCCCCAAGAAACATTAAAGAACTTCAATCCTTCATAGGTAAAATAAATTTTCTAAGCAAATTTATTCCAAATCTTGCTGAACTTCTTAGAAACATAACCAATATGCTCAAGAAAGATTCTGAAATCAAATGGAGTATAGAGGTTAGGAAATATTTTGACATGGTAAAATATGCATTAACTAAATATCCAGTGTTAATCAGTTCATATTTTACTAAAGATTTTATAATCTTTTCTTTTTCTTCTGAGCACACTGTTGCAACTGTTTTACTGCAGAAAAATAGTGAAGGATTTGAGCATCCAATAGCCTTATTTAGGAAATATTTAAGAGATGCTTCTCTCAAATACAACATCATGGAAAAACAGGCCTTTTCAATAGTCAAAGAAATTAAGGAATTTAGAGTTTATGTTTTGCATTCACACATAATTGCTTATGTACCGAACTCTGTGATAAAGGAAATATTAACATAGAATGGACCAGATGGAAAAAGAGGAAAATGGATTGCCATTATTTTGGAATATGATCTATAAATAAATCCTACCAAGATAATCAAAGGGCTAGGAATTCCTCAGCTAATGGTTGAGGCCAACTTCCAATCCCTAGACTTAAATTTGCTGGAAACTTTGGATGATCAAGAGGAGTAGGCGACTCCACAAATCAATGAAGAATTCTTAAATTCCCCCTGATATGCAGACCTACTTTATGTTATGTTTAATTTAAATGCTCCTCCTGGTCTTACCAAAACTAAATCTACATTTCTGAAATTAAAAGAAGTAAAATTTTTCCTCATTAATAATGTACTTTATTGGAAAGACTATGGTGGTATATTACTCAAGTGTTTGTTGAAGGATGATGTAGACAAAATTATAAATTATTTTCATGAAGGAGACTATGGTTCTCATCTGTATTGGAGGACTATTGATAATAAAATCCTTAGGGTTGGATTTTACTAGCCCACACTATTTTCTGATGTTCATAACAAAATCACAACCTGTCACAAATGTCAGATTTTCAAAGGTAAAAAGAAACTCCAACCCTTTCCGCTATAACCCATTTCTGTTGAAAGCTTGTTTCAACAATGGGGTTTGGAATTCATTGGTGAAATCCATCCCCCTTCCTCTGCTCAATGTAAGTGGATTTCAAGAACCACAGATTATTTCACTAAGTGGATAGAAGCCATCTCCTCAAAAAATGCCACTAATTTTGTTATTACCAAGTTCCTTGAAACCAATATTTTGTCAAGATTCAGTTTCCCAAGGAAAATCATCACTGACAATGGAGCAACTTTTAAATCCAAAAAAATGATTGAATTCTACAGAAAATACCATATTTCTTTAGGACACAAATTATTTCCCACGAGGTAATGGACCGGCTGAATCATCTAATCAGAGTCTAGTAAACATCATCAAGAAGCTACTAGAACATAATAAAAATTCTTGGCATAATAAGTTAGTTAATGTGCTATGGGCCGATAGGCTTACAACTAAGAATTCCATTGGTATGTCACCATACCAACTTGTCTATGGCATGGATGTTGTTTATCCATCTTCTCTAGCACAACCAGCCATGAACATGATGCAACAATTACATGTGGAACCAAATGATGCACAGAGGAGGATTCATCGAACTATTTAAATGGAGAAAATAAGAGAAGAAGTATATAACAGAACATAGCTCATCCAAGAAAATATCAAGAAACGTTTTGATAGAAGGACCAAGGTAGCTAATTTTGATATTGGGGACAAAGTTTTAAAGTGAGATACAGGGAGAGAAGACAAAGGAAATCATAAAAAATTAAACAATATATGGATGGGACCATATATTATAAATTATTTCAGAGGTGATCATGCATTTTTCCTCACAGATCTAGATGGAAAAAACTTACCTAGTGGTCCTGCAAATGGCGAGATGTTGAAACATTATTTTTCCTAGTCTAAAGATTATTTTTGCATCATAATAAATATCATAGTCAACATAGTTTCGATTGGATGTTTTGCTAATAAAGGTTGAAGCCCGTAGAGAAGGCCTTAAGCCATGGTCAACAGATCATCATAATATGTTTGAAGCAAAAAGGAATTAGATTACAGATTTCTCAGAAATGCAGATGAAAAGGCCCATTGGATCAGGCTACTGATCACAGGCTCTTGACACTTCAATGCATGGAAGTGTCATCCCCAAATGGAGCCAATGTTAGGGTCCTATATTTGATAGGATCTCAAGGTGATTGAGTCTATTATATCTATTGAATTTCTTTCGTAAAATGATTTCCAATCTACAAATAATTTTCAAAAAAATGGGGGGGAAATAACATAAAAAATTAAAAGAGGGTATATGTTATAAGTAAAAAGATATAAGAAGTGAACCCCATAAAAATAAGAAAAAATAAATTTTGAAAGTGTTTCACATTAAAATGCCACTACTTTTAGTTTAGTTTACTTCTGCAAATAAATTGCGTGCAACTTGTTCAAAATGGCATAATAGTTTAATAAAATTCAATCCTATTGTTTAAAAATGATTTAATTAGATTAAAATTTCTTCTTAATAGGTAGTTGAATTATTTTCAAAATGATAAGGTAGGATATGGATGCAAAAGAATAAAATTTAAAAATGTTAGGAAAATTATGATTCTTGTTGGCATCCATGTCAGTAAAATGTCAGGTGTTAGTTTCTCTAAAAAAAGAAGGGAAATAAAATGTTAGGGAAATGATAAAGAAAGAGAAAATATTCATTTTGTATTAAAAGGATTTTGATTCAGGCTGCTAGCCTAAATTCTCCTATTTGAAAAGTTATTTGTATGGTTTAACTCATATCTCGAAATCATAAAAACCCTAGTCAAGATTGAAATACATCCACCTTTTTCCTTCCTAAACCTCAAAAAAATCTTTCTAACCCCTTCCCCCTACTAAAATTCCTTTTCCTCCTATGAAAACCCCCTTAGCCCTTTAAAAAACTCCACATTTCCATAAAAAACACAAAAACCCACTTCTAAATAATCTAAAGCGCAAAAAAAGATTAAACTGACCCCACTTTGATTTGACCCTTCCGCATAATGTATTACTGGACCCTACCATTCCAAGACATTGTGGAAGTCACCCTCATGTCCCTCACAATCTCATCACACTAATTTATATCCAAGGGCTCATGTGGATTTTCAGTTCCCCTCCATCATCTGAATTTTATCACCAGGGGGTCCGAAAATAATTGTTTTCCAATACTGCCTCGACCATAGGTGTTAGTTTCTCAAGAATACAGACCCCCCAAACATGAAACCATAAAACACCATACCCCCCCCCCCCCCCACCCCCCCCCGGGAAAATAATTTTCTAAATTCATCGGTTTGAAATGACCGTTACACCATGCACACATCACTGCCCATTTTCCAATGAACAACCCTCCCTCCATAGTGTCATTGTAAATTTTATTTTCTATTTGTTAAAGCCGTGCCCTTGAACATAAATATAATTTTTCCCATTATTAAGCCTGCTCGCCTCCCTGCAAACCCTTTTTCTCATTACAGGTTGTTTTATTTCACTGTTGCAGGTGATTAATGGAACCAAAAGCACTGTAATTACTTGGAATTGTGCCTCACTCCAGTTTTCTTCTTTATTCTCTTATTTATTGCTCCCTACATCTTTTCTCCCCTTTTCCCACTATCAGTCGTAGCCATTATGCCTCCCAAAGGCAAAAATTCTGAAGAAAATGTCAATCTCTTGATTTTTCCTCCTCAAGGCCTCCATCATATCCCTATGGCTGATAGAGACTATCCAATTTATGAGAAACACTCTGATATCGATATCTTCGAGATGTATTTTTGGCTAGAAGACCAATTGATCGATAAAACTAATGAAATTTACCTTTTAAAATATTCATCCCATATGAAGAGCGATGGGAACAATTGACTGATTTACTGGATTAAAACAGTAAAATTAACAAAGGAAAATATATGCCAGATCATTGGTGAACATGTCAGCAAAGGCCATCCACATCTTAACTATCTCACTACATTGGCATTTCAGTTTCACAGCACATCCCACCGAGCCATAATTCAACGACAGTTAGAGTATTTAATTCACAATTTTGTTAAGAAACTCTATTATTGTATTAATATTGTGTAAATCATTTTGTATAAATGCTTCATCATTTGAAGTATCAAAGGTCGATTGATTGATATCATAATCATTATCATATTTTGGAGCATTGCAAGCTTTTCAAAGCATTGGAGCATCAATAATGAACAAACCATTGACAGGATTCTTGAGGCTTAAATATTGGTGATGTTTTTCTTCTGTAATTTGTTTCATTGTTATCTTTCTGTCATCACCTAAATTCTAATTTTAAAAGAAAAAGTGTGATGAATAGGATTTAATTTTGAGTACCTTATTCTGGTTGTTTTTACAATTGTAATTTTTTCTACTGAAGGTCAAACTAAAGAATTCTTAATTGCTCTTTTCTTCTGCTAAATTTTCGTCATATTTCTGTCATAAATCCACTTATGAACTTAAAGAAACAGTAAATATTCCTAGCTTGCCCTGTGTTTACTCTGTTAAAATGTTGATGCAACTATCCAATAATTTTATGACTCCATTTCCCAATAGACATTAATCCATTGAACATAATCAATTTCCCAAAACCAAAAACAAATTCAAAACTCAAGTACAATCATAACTAGCCTAAAAATTATTTAAGCAAATCTATATATTATAGAGAGAGCTCTCTTTGAATCTAGGAAGGCCAGATCCTGGGTTCCAAAGTTGGTTTAATGTTGGCCTATGTGATTAGTTCTCACAATCTCTTGAAAATTACAGAACACTAACAGGATAAAAATTATTAATATAAAAAATAATAAAATAATGCATTTGACATTATACACACTCTTAGAAGATTGAAATGGCCATGTGACTTCAACCCTAAAAAGTGGTCTTCCATGGTGAAGCAGCGCCGTAGTGAAGATCCATATGATGATGGCACCCTCACACCCACTATAACTTCCTTTGCCAAATAATTATCATATTTTTTAAAAATCCATGGGACATCACCTTCCTTGAAATACCAATTAGAGGGACCAACATCTCCTTTACTTTCAAATTATCTTGGCTAATGTTCTTTTTAGTTTTTGAATTAATAAGATCTTTCCTAACAGCCAATGTCTCACTTTGTTTCGATGATATATGCCTCCATAAAGAACATGATTTTTTTTTAAATATATGTATGGGATCTAATAAGTGGGTAATCTTAATATGCTCCCAATATGGGAGGTTATAAAAGATATATTTCCTTTTCATCCCAATGGGAAATTTCTCAACATATGTGTCAAATAATTTTGCATCATCGAACATAGGCTCCCCATTTGAATCAAACATTTCTATGAACTCCTTCTCCTTCGATTGCTCATATGCTCTAATCCATTCAACTGGTGTCGTTATTGTAGGCCTTTGGGTTGTTTACCGTTGAAATCAGATGTTTCTCTTCTCTAAGGGTGTTCTTCTTGGAGGAATACCTTGGAGTATTCATACACTGGCTTTCGTAGGTCATTGGACCATATATCTTTTAGGAAAGGTCCATAATACCCTTTTGTTACAAAACCTACGAAATTATTGTATACAATATGCATGGCACGTTGTCCCCAACTCTGTAAACTTTGTCTGACCACCAGGTTGAAAGAGAGGGGTGGTGGAAGAAAATTGAAGGCTTTCGAAAAAGGTATTAGCGATATGACAATCATCCCCTAGCTAATCATCGTTCTAGAATGCATCTAACAACATTGTCTCCATGGCTATCGTATCCCTTAAGTAATCATCAATAGCAACCTCTATTTGATTACCTCCATTGTCGTCTTGTGAAGAACTACTATTGTTGTAGTCATTCATAACTAGTGAATCTGGACGTAGTGGGAATTGAATAGGTGGTTGATTCAACCATTCTTAATATTTTTCCTCTCTGAATCACTAGAATCCTAATAATTTAAAAAAAAATATTTGAACATGATTAGTACAATATCGATGATATCAATTTGTAAGCACGTCAATGCATGACTAACTGGTTTGACATTAAAATAATTACATTATACCGAACAATTATTGCCATCATTATCTCAGGATTGTGGCTATAAGATGGCATGTTACAATTGGTAGGGTGAAGCGGCTATCCATTTTCAACTACCAACCATGCCTTGTGGTATCTTGCTCCTGATGAGAGCTTCCAAAGTTTTGGAACAGTTTGAATATTTTTTGCATCTAAACTCGATTCTGAATCTGCATGAACCAGTAAATTTGTATACATTAATTTTATTCAGTTGATTGACATGGATAAAATAAATTCAATTATATAATGAAAATATAAAACAAAATATGAATTAATTACATCTGGAGATGGATAGGGAGAAATCTGCGATGGACTTTGAGAAATATTATGGAATGAGCTAGATTTTAAAGAATTGTCCATTTGATATAATTGTGAGATTTTCTCCCTGCATTTGAGAAAAATAAACAATAAATTTTGGTGTAGATACCTAAAAGTATTTTTGGTGCCTTAGAAAATGAGTTATTGTTATCAGTGTTAATGTACTGTTAATCACACCGATGAGGTTTTATTACTAGACACACTGGTGCTATTAGATAACAAATGCACCAAATATCAAGAAAACAAAAAGAGCAACTTTATTTTTTTGAAGTAAAAAAAAAGAGTAATCTAAAAAATGAGTAGCAATGATTTTCAAAAATCTAATTTCATAAAATGTTCTTTAAATTGTAAAAGATATTCATTATTTCATTATTTTTGCAAAAATGTTCAGGGAGGGATTTGCACGAGAGACATCTCTACAGCAAGAGAGCATTGTGGAGTAGCAAAATAATTTCGAACGACAACACTATTCATAGAATCATAATTTCAAGCATCTGGTGATTCACATAAAAATTCTATAGTATAGTAAAAATGTTAAATTTTACTTTAATAATTGTTTTTCTTTATAGCTTCTCTTTCATTTAATACATGCATGGTAAAAAATTTAAATTTTATTGTGTACTTTACTAATAAAATAATTTACAGTCTCTATTCCTATTTACATTTAATTAAAATTCAGAAAAACAAAAAACAAATAAATTGATTCTTGTTTTAAACCCTTGCTTCTTCTTGTTTATGTGACTACAAAAATTCACAATTAGGGCTTTTCATTTTAGATTTATAGGGTTTGTATTACTATATATATATGTGTGTGAAATCTAACATGCAAGACCACTTGCAGAGTTGGATCCCAATCCTTGTCGGCCCTCGCAAAATTTTTTAGAAAACAAGTTTTGTAAATCGGTGCACACTGCCTAAATTAGCACACCGGTGTGCGCTTTTTATATAACGCATCGGGTGTTTATTCACAGAAAAATTTTTTTGATAAAAATAATTTTATATTCATTTATGTTTATGTTAATTAGTGCTCCAGTATTAATATAATGTGTTGGGTCACCTATTGACAATGAGCACCGAACAATCTTTCTATTATAGTGGTGGTGCATTTATAAGAACATATCACACCGTTATTGGTGGTTAAGTTGTGAAAGTCACATTGGGCGTTTAATTTAGATAGACGCATCATTTTATTCATTTTTTTTACCTGAAAATTATTGATTTATTTATAAAATATATTAATGAATGTTATAGGTATTATATTGATAAATAAATTGATGACAAGAGTTCAAGTAACAAAACTACTGATAGCACATCCAAAAAAGAAAAAAAGGAAAGTTATTTGTAAATTATTTTCAAAAATTATTATTTTTGAACTATATGTAAGTTTAACTAATATGTGTTGTCTAGTGTGTACCATGTAAAGCCACAAAATGTAGATGCTTGATAAAATTATTTCTGATCTATGTCCAAAAGAATGTAAAAGCTTGATGGAAAAATTGCAAAAGGATGAATCAGGTGAATGAAAAAATCCTATTGATCCAATATGAGTTTATTTTTTTAATTTTCTTTAATAACATACTTAAATATATTAGATAAAATGTTTCAAACAATCTATTAATTCAGATATGTTTGATGTTCTACAGGGACCAACAACGAAGAAAATGAATGTTGTTCTAATAAGAGAAAAAAATAGGACATGCAAATGAAAACGAATTTCTCCTTAGCTCATCTGGAGTGGTGTTGGAGGTTAACAAAAGGGGGAAATTTTTTTACCAAACTTGGAGGAATATTTTGGAATGAATGTATAGACATTCCTTCCACTTACAATACAAAAATCACTCCAATGATTCCAAGAACAAAATTTTATTTAAACTACAGGAAGAGCTTCCAAGGAATTGGTCAATGAGACATGTTAGACTTTAATAGAAAAAACATACAACAACAAAAAAAAATGATTGAAAAATTAATATTACTTTGAATATTTTTCTAAAATTATATGTGTATATTACTACAAAGAATTCATTTATAAATATCACTTTCTTATATTTAATTTTCATATATCAATTTAAAAATTAAATAGTTTATTGTCGTTTTACTTTTTCATGAATATTATGAGAATCTCAAAGGATGAACACTATGATATCATAAATATGCCAGTAGGAATCTCCGAAAATGTCTACAAGGAGATGGTCACAGAAATGGACATAATTGAATCACACGAGGAGTCATTTCAATAAAAACGTGATTCAAATGTAATATGTAATCGTTGATTTTTTTTATTAGGTACAATAAATAATTTTTTTTTAATTAAATACTAATTTTCAAATATTTTATTGCAGAAAAGAAAAGAAAATGGAACCCATTCAGCACATAAAAAAGGACGACAAGGAAGAAAAGGGTTGATATCTAAGCTTGTGAGTAATTGTTACTTCCTTATAACAACTTAAATAGATTTCATTTTTGTATATTTTAAGTTGTTTTACAACAATCATCATTGGATGTATTCAAACACATGCTAACATACGAAGAAGAACCATCAGAAGAATTGATTTACATTGGGTTAAAAATGGGTTCTCAGTATATGCTGGCACAACATAAATTAATTGTGGAATTTGAATTATTTATCTTGTTTTACTTAGCTCCGCCTATAATTAATAGAACAAAAAGATATTTTATATTAAATCTATGATTTTTTATGGGGTATAAAACTTGAAAGAAGCCAACTATGGAACTGCACCAAAAAATGAATTGTTGAAAGAAGGCATGCAATTTGGTTTTCAAAGAATGTGTAAAATTCACGAGTCAGTTCTTGCTATGGTACATTTATTTTCCATTTACATTGATGTATATTATTTAATATTTCAATTTTCATTATTCTCATGACTGTAGATACACCCAATACACTTTATTTTTATCTTTGTAGATGGAACTTGAAGAAGAAGAAAACAATCAACACAATGAACAAAACATTACTACAAATAATCCAAGTCATGGAAGTATCCCGATCAGTGACAACAGTTCTAGTGAAGAACGATGATCAATATGTTTGGATATCAAAGCAAAGCGTTGTATTTTTTGAAACATTTGTCTGTGAAATCAAACATTTTGTTTAATGTAATGGACATAGTATCCCAATTAAAAGACAAAAGGTTACCAAAGACTGTCTCATTTTGTACGACAAAATGTCTCTTATATATATATATATCTATATATATATATATATATAGCTTTTAATTTATAATTTTCTTCTTTCCATTGTCATTGTGAAATGTTACACCACTGATTAAATATATGGATGATTAAATATTATAATGAAGAGATGTGAAATTATAACAAATTCATCCAAACATCACATTCAAATGCACTAATAAAAATTTAATTCATATGAATATTGTTATATGTGTCGACTTTTGATGAATAATGAATTTAAAACAATCACAATAATTGCAATGTCACAGGTTGATATTTCTAAAAAATAGAAAATGGACATCAGTAAGTGTGTATGATACTGCGCACCGGTGTGTTTATTCGACCTATGAGCACTACACCAGATACCAATACCAATTACAATGCTTAATGTGTGTTACTAACAAATACACACCAGTAGATAGGTGGTCCATTCACCGGTATGATTTTCCCTTAATCCGCTGGTGCAATTTTACACCTTAACGGTCCGAGGTGTGTCCACAGTCCACACACACTGGGTGGATAGAAGGTGCATGCACCGATGCATTTGTATTTGTAACGTATAAGTGCTATTTGTATTAAATGCCTCGGTTCTTTAGAACTATAATTTGAATAACACTGGTGCATGCACCCTCTATCGGCCCAGTGCATATTTGTTGATGACACGCACCGAGACGTTTCATATGTAAATGCCCCAAGGCTTCAGAATTTTTTTCTCCTTCTTGGTGCTTGGTATGTTTACAAGACTAGTGCGTACCATTTAAAACACACCTTTGCGTTCACACATGAAGCGCACCGATAAGAAAAAAGTCCATAAAAGCCTTCAATCACCCAATTTTTTTAGTTGTGTTGAAGTTCCATTACCAGATCCATCAAAACCTCCTTTACCAACAATAGATGTTGTAGATTTTTTTTTTTGACAATTTTGGCCAATTTTTTAACACTAAAAAGCTCCTTTATAACCTCTGCTAGAGGGTCTTTTCCTTATAGTGAGGGCAGTGTATTTACTACCCAAATTAGCCCTAAAAAAGATATCTTGAAGTGACGAAGATGATCCTAAGGTTAGGTGAATTTTGGTGCCTTATGAGTAGCTCTTTGATGGACAAAAGAAGCTACTAGAAGGCATATAAGAGCTTAGGTCTTGGCCATCTTGGAGAGAAGATTGGATTAGCCCATGTACATGCAGCAGAAGAGACTTGCAACAAAGTTAGGTGGAATCCCTCCTAGATTCCCTATATGTTGTTCTTTGAGGGAATAAGGAGCAGCTAGAGACAAGTACAAAAGCAAAGGAACAGAAGGACAAGATACGACACTGAGTTTGTGTAGCATGATTTCCATTGTATCTTGTATTACATAGACTATTGTCTTATTAAATTTGGTAAAACATAAGGAACATTGGGTTGTACATTATTGTACAATATTTATTGGAAATTGTCTACACTTGTGCATGTGTGATTTACTTATTTATATTTTCCACTATGCAAAGTATATTTTGGTGAGATTCTTGGTTTGGTAGCATCAGAGATTCTAAGATTTTATCCTAGAACCAAGGTCATGGAAATTCAAGAGAGAGGAGGCAAGGCTGACATGGAAAACAAGGGATGGAGGGTGGTTGAGGCCAGGGACGACCCATGGGATCTTGTCACGTGAAGTGTGGATGAATCGTTTTTCTTTCCCATAGGGAACCTTCATTTGAGGAGTGAGTCGTCGGTGCTTGAGATGGAGATAGCGCATAATTCTCAAGGTAATATCTCTTTGACTTATCGTCCTTTTATTTCTAAGAATTAGGGAACCCAATGTGTTAGTAATTGGGATTGCCTTGGTTTAGAGGTTCATCAGGTGTATGCTCCATTTCGAATTTAGAGGGAAGGGTCTATCATGGGTTTCACCTCGCCGCTATGGAAGTTCGAAGGGGTGCCTAATTGCATGGAGGAAAGCAAGGATGTGGGTTTCTAGTGGCCTTGAGACAAAGGTCTCTCTCACTTCATCTCTAAGGTGTGGGGGGATGAGTATAGATAGGATGGGTAGTGGAATTGCATCCAAGTCACTTCTTTCAGTGCAGTGGAGTGTGGTTTTGTTATTTGGTGGTGTAGTTTGTCAGGGGGGGATTTTTGTAGATTTCAATACTAGTTTCTCTACAGTCTTGTTGAAGTCTCCATGTCATGCCATAGAGTATGTCCCCATCGAGGGAAAATCAATGCCAAGTCACACAAACATATCCTTGAAATTCTCTATCCTACGATTTTTCTAGCAATCGAGAAACTGAGGAGGATGTTGCTCCTTTCCCATCCCACTCCCCTGGCCATGTGGTAGCTCCGCCCACTCTGGAATCCATTGCAGCACAACTCAGGAACATTCAGGTGAACATGGACATTCTCTAGGAACATCGATATGATGATCGCAATGAGTTGGTAGTATACATCAACGACATCCAATTCAACCATAGTGAAATCTTAGAACATTGGACATCCTGTGACGCCAACACCAACACACCAATGACCACCTTTGTAGTCGGGAAGCGAGGGTGGAGCATATTTAATTTCACATGAATGAACACATGGGCTACTTTGCAGTTCCCCATGTAATCCCCCCAACTTCCCTCCTTAATATGCTTCTCTCTATTTTTCTTCACTTTTGTTTAAACATAGTTACCGATGAAATGGGAACTATTACCTCAAAACAAGAACTCTAAAAAAAAAAGCATAAAAAACCCATGAAAAAACAACACGAAAACAAAAAGTTGTATTCTGGAATAACCTTCTTCTTTTTTTCGGAGTAAATTTTCAACATCTTTAAAAAACATTTTATTCTGGAATAACCTTTATTTTTTTCGAGGTAAATTTTCAACATTTTTTTTAAAATAAAAGTAAAAATCGTTTTCTTTGGTGCAAAAAACACACCGCAAATGGAAAGTGGTGAAACAAAAATTTTAGAAGAATAAAAATTTATATTAAAAATCAAAAAATAAAAAGGAAAAAACCATTTTAAAATAACTAAAAAAACAAAATTCATCATTTTTTTTAATGTGAAAATTTCAAATAAATAAATAAATAAAAAATTAGGAAAAAAGCACCCAAAAAAAAATAAAGAAATAAAAAATTAAAATTAAAATTAAAAAATATATTAAAAATTGAAAAAAAAAAACAAACAAAAAATTTTAATTTAAAAAAAATAAAAAATAAATAAATAAATTGAAGAAGGAAAATTTGACTAAATTGAAAAAAAAAAATTATTTTTAAAATAAAAAATTAAATTAAAAAAAATATTATTTTTTATTAAATTCAGAAAAATAAAATGAAAATTAAAAATACAAATTGAAAATTAACAAAAATAAAAAACAATACTTAAATTCAAATTAATTTTTTTTTTTAAATTGATTTAAAAATGAAAAAAAATTAAAATATTAAATTAAAAAACCATTATTGAAAAAGCAAATAAATTTTAAATATAAAAAAAAAAAATTAAAAAAATGTGTACTAAACTTTATTAAATATTAATAATAAAAAAATTAATATTAACATAAAAATGATTAAATGTAAAAAAATATATATTAAATTTTAATACATAAATAAATTGATAAACAAATTTAAAAAAAAAAAAAATTAAAAAAAATAAAAATAATAAAAACTAAAAGTAAAAAACTTTTTTTAAATGAAAATTAAAAAGAAAACAAAAAATCAATTAAAACTGAAAATGGGAAAAATAAATAATTTAAATTATAAAATTTAAATTAAAAAAAAAAAGGTAATTTAAAAAAGAAAATTAATTTATATTAATTTAAAATATAAAAATGAGAATTAAATAAAAAATATTAAATTTCAAAGTTTAAATGCTATATTTTATTTAAAAAAAAAACAAAATTTAAAAAAAAAAAACAAAACAAAATTTAAAAGAAAAAAAAATACATATTAAATTTAAAATAATTAAAAAAATATAAAATTTTATTAAATAAAAATAAAAATAATATTAATTTTGTTATAAAATTGTGTTTTTCCCGGCAACTCTCCAGCCTCTGACGCCACTTGCGTAACGCGATTTTCATCAATTTGTTTTTAATTTTAATTTTTATTTTTTTTTTATTAATTTTTTTTATTTCATTTTTTTCGTTATTTCTTAAAGTTAATATTTTAAGATTGTTTTTTTTTTTAATTAATTTTTTTTTTTTTTTAAATTTTTAATTGTAAAAAAAAAATTAATTTTAATTTTTACTTTCATTTTTTAATTTTAAAAAGTTTTAAATGGTTTAATTTAATAAAAAAGATTTTTTTTTAAGTTATTTTAAAATGGTTTTTTTTAATATTAATTTTATTGTTTTCAAACATTATTTTAATTTTGTTTTTTTTTTTTTTAATTTTGTTTTTTTTTTCTAATTTAATTTTTTATTATTTTCAAATTTTTATTTTTATATTCTTATTAATTTTTTTGGTTTTTAAATTTAAATTTTTAAGTTTTTGTTATTTTTTAATTTTGTAGTTTAATTTTTTAATTTTAATTATTTTTAAATTATTAGGTGTTTTTTTTTAATAATTAGAAAAAATGTTTTTGATTTTTTTTTTTTTTTTTTGTTCATTTTTTATGTTCTTTAAACTTTGTGTGTGTGTTTTTTTTCCTATTTTTTAATTTATAGTTCGAAATTTTTAGTTTTCTTTTCTGTTTTATTTATTTATTTATGTTTAAAATTTTTAATTTTTACAAGTTAATTTTTCTTTTTACTTTATTAATTTTTTTATATTTAAGTATTTTTGGTCATGTTTTTTAATTTTAATTTAATGTTTTATTACCAACATGAAAATCACCACTCCAAAAAAATGTGGTTGATGCTGCATCACCACCTTTAAAAAAATCACTAACATTTGAAAACAAATATTTATACTTTATAAATAAAAAATTTAAAGTTTCAAAAACATGCACACAAAAAAAGGGTGATTCTGCATCACCACTTTTCAAAATTGGGTGCTTTTTTCGCTACCTCGAAAAATTAGCTACCAGTTCAATTACCTATTTCATCGGTAACCATATTTTTAATGTATGGATGCCAATGTTACTAGGCCTATCAAAAATAATGCATGTTATCGGTTGCTCATGGTTTCCTATAGCGGTTGATTTCAACAACTCTGGTTGAAATGAGAGAAAGGGGTCCGTTGAGATTAATTTTGTACTTAATAGTTTTATGATAATATAATGAAAGAACTTTGAACAAAAAAAAAAAAACCTCAATATTCACTTTAATGACAAAATATTTCCAACAGGTGTTTTATATAACTTATTGTTGGGGGAATAGTGTTATTCCTATGGTGTTGAACATAGAGTTGAGATTTGACATTTAAAAAAATATTAACAGGAAAATATATATATATATATATATATATATATATATATATATATATATATATATATATATATTTCAATGTTATTTATAAATATAATATTAATCACAAAACAAAACAAATTCAAATATCAAAGTAATGTAATATATCAATTGAAATTTGAAAGTAAAAAAAATCCTATGGTTAACTAGATAGTAGGTTCGAGAGCGAAGCTCTATGACCTATAGGAAATATTGAATTAAATTATTAAGAGAACCTAAGAATAGCCTCAAATAATCAAGCTAAATTATATGCCTTGTATCTTGAGCTTAACCTGTGCTTCCCCATCAACATCCCCAATCTCATCATTGTAAACGATTCCAAGAATACTACAAGACACCTCTAGTTGGGTTATGTTCCTTCGGATGATGCTCAATTATCCTCAATTATTCGATGCATTTTTTATATCCTTCACTTATTCCCCTTTTTTTCCTTTTATCATATTTAGGGAATATTGAATTAACTTGTTTTTGGACCTCGAGAATAGCCACAAAGAATCAAGCTAAATCCTATGCTATATATGTTGGACATAAGTTTTCCTCCCCTCTCAACATCTTCAATCTCATCATTGTAGGGGATTCCAAGAATATTAGAAAACACCTCTAGCCAGGATTTGTTCCCTTTAATGCCAAATTATCCTCGATTTTTTGGTGCTTTTTCTTCTTTGTCATTTATTCCGCTTATTTCCTCTTATCATTTTTTCACATTAATAATTCTGAAGATTATTCTCAATTATCCTTTACAATTCAATGGGGGAACTCAAGGTAAATGGTCAAGGTCCCACCCTCCGCATTCCTTGGTGGATTCCTCCAATTCAAGACATGCATGGTCAAACCTTTGTGGCTTCAATTAACCTCATGCATTATGATCACATGACATATTGTTCCCTCCTTGATGTCACCCACCACCTCCCCTATTCCTCTTATGATTTCCTCCCTCGGGTTTTTTGATGCAGTGGTGAGATAATTCTCATGCTAAAGGATTTTTAGATTTTTACTTCCCATAACACATGTGAGTGGCGATCAATGTCGACGGGACTAGTGGTGATGGATAATCCTATCCATCCTCCACTCATTTTGATGTTAATTTTGGATTCACAACCACAATTCATCTGAAGTATCTCGTGGATTCAAGGCTACAAGTTCACAGATAATCTGGGTAATGTGGCACCCAATTTTGTTAAGAATTATGGAAAAGGGAAAAAGAACACTATTAAAGCCAGTCAATAGCAGCATGCAGTTGATACTAAGGAGATTCGTTCCTCACTCTACAATCTACAAATTGGTTTCTCCAATCTTACCATGGAGTTTGATACTTTTTTGGAAATTCTACTCTACCATCATAGCCACTCCAAAAACTTTAGGATGAGTGTGGAGCTCGATTCTCCCAACAAGAATAGTTACAACCGCAATAACTCGAAACCATGTAGATTAAATACCCATCAAGCCACTTATAAAGAGGCCCCCTACAATCATAAATTTCTCCACTTCCATACCTAAATGATCTTTCTCTTGGAAATTTACACAGTGGCACTCATGCTTAGAAGCTTCGCCATCCTAGGTTTCTTTACATGAAGTGTTTTGCAAGATTAATTTTCGGATATTTTGTAGGGACTATAAAGCTAGTTATATTATGGAAATTTCAACTATTTTCTTTGTATCCTCATAAATATACTTTTGAATTTATAGTCATGCTTTGGTTTCTGGTGATAGTTTTACATGATAATTTTTTTAGAATGCATATTTCCCATACCATTTTGCTACTATAATTTATGTCATAATAATTGTCAAAAATATATTATTATTAAAACATTTCAATAGTATGTTACTCAATTCATAAAAAATGATTCGTCCATGCATATGATAATTTAAAAATAAAATAAATGTATATAAACATATAAAGTTAGGTATTATCATAATTATCATGAAAAAACCAAAATTTATAAAATCGTAAATAATGAAATTTAAAATTACAATAATAATAACAATCTATTACACATTAAAAGGATATTTCTTGCAAGATTTAGGATATACTACAAAACTTTAAACCTCTTTTTTTAATTAGGATATACTTCACGACTGATACATATTATTATATTACATGTATTTTTTTTTTTTCTAAGTATGACTAATTCTATTATGTATAAAAGCTATTGGTACAAAACTGCCACAGTGTCAGCTGTGTGAGCCTGATCACTGGGCTTGATGAACAAGCTACTCAAAGAGAGTCTGGACTACTCGGGATGGGAAACCAGTCTGTTTAACCACAAATTCTGGACCGCCCTTGAGAGGGAAACCGGTCTTAAGTTCATACACGCCAAACATACATAGTAATAAGTACTGAAATTCAAAAGCCGCCTTTTCAGCTGAGCTGTGAGGCAAGATAACATAAAATTTCTACCATAATTGAGCAAAAAAACCTGGAGTGCTTTGCAGAGGCTATTCATGAGTCGGCGATGAAGGTTCCTCGATAATCCTGCAACCAAAGTCATTGTTGCTGTCAACCCTCCCTTCATTGATAGCGTCCTCCATGTCATCGTGCTCCACCTCCTTATTCTGCTCGTTCTGAGGATTGGGAGAGAAAGTAGCTGGAGCCATCAATTCGCAGGAGAAGCCTGGGACCAGAGGGGAAATGGGAGTGTCAGACTGGGGCGAAGCAAGATTTGGAATCTCTTCACGGAGAGTCACAGTAATATAAGCAGTGAGAATGGAACTGTTCGAGGTGTAGTCGAACCTGAGTTCGGCTCGCTGGGAAGTTTGCCGAATGGAGGGATGAGCAAGATTGTGAGGAACATGATGGGGAGAACTGCAGGGAGGAACATGAGCCAAGGGAGGGGAAGCGGGAGTAGCATCAGAAAAATCACGAATCCGGCCACGTCCTCGTTCTCTGTCTCCACGCAAAGCATGAGTTTGAACGTGTTCCTCCTCCGCAGAGGAGGAGTCCGAGCCATGACTGAGAGTAGGGCGGCGTTGATAGGAATGACCTCGGCTGAGACCTTGCTGGCTTCCCATTATCTCATGGAGACAAGGCCTGGTGACAGGAACCGGGTGAAGAGGACCAGGGCGAAAAGGACGGACTGGGAAAGCAGGGGGACTGAAGAAGGTCGGGGCTCCACTAAAGTTGGCTAATTGAACTTGAAGAAGACAAATGAGGTCTCCTCGCGGATCAGTCCAGACCCCGTTGAGAGGACTGACGCTGCAGAGGGGACTGTGGGAATAATGAAACCCGGGAATAGGCTCGAAGCAGGTGTGTAGAGAGCAGCGGCGCCCAGTATTCGTCCTCACACTGGCATCTGCAGCACCTGGAGAGTAGTCCCCGCGCAGACGAGACGGCGAACCAACCCAGCCAACGTTACCAATCAAACTATCCCGAATGTGCTCCATATCCAAGAGAACCACCATAATCAAATGCAGAGTGAGTCGATCAAGGGAATTTACTGCTGCGCAATCTGGCGAGTAATGGCGTTCATAAATGCGGGTACAGGGAGCCATATGGGCATCCCATGCGAGCTCCTTTGGGAGCAGCGCAGGGATCCACGTCCCATCGACCCCTTCAAACATCCGCATCTGGAATATTACATGTATTTTATTATGTTATATTAACAATTTTAAAATATTTATAAAATTTTAAATTTTATGAGTCGACATTTAACATCGTCAAATGAGTATCACAATAATTCATGTTTATTGAGATAGGATTTAATTAGGGGTGGCAGGGAGCAGGGAGTGATTTATTACTCTGTGAGCAAATTTGAATAGATATTTACTTTGGGTTTGGGCACTATCACAAATAATATAGAGAAAAAATATGTAATGTGTCAAGTTCAACCGTAATTGAGAAAATTGCGAGCTCAGGACATGTCGATCATTTGGATTATACAACTCCAATTTATTATTTATCGTTGGCTCTCTTTCTACACGCTTGTAATTGAGAAACCTCTTTCAAAGAAGACAAATACTCTACAACTAGATGATGGTCCAAAAATGATATCATGTTTTAAGAGACCAAAACGTGGTAGCAGACCACATTGAAATTTTGGGCACCACCATGAATAAAGGGGATTTGTGGTGCTAAGTAATCCCTCCTGTCTTAGCTTCAATGAAAAGTGTCATTGAAACTAAGAGGCCCTCCTCAAACCTAGGGAGTGGCCATGATAACTACAAGGGAAAAAGGGATAAGCATACAAGTCAACAAGTGGCAATAATTCATTTAACATTCTTGAAACATATTGAGTAATGTGTTTCCTTAAGGAAAGAGAATTTAGATCCTTCTAAGAGACCAGAAGCTAAGAAAATAGTTATTATTGTTGTGAGTAGGAAAATTGGAGAGAAATTGGGATTCATTCTTCATTCTGTATGCATGGAGGATGGACTAGACAATATGAGGAAGCTTTGGGGAGTATTAATTTCTTTGCATATGGCATAACAATCAGTGTACACAAGGAACAACATAAAATTAAATGGGAGGAATTGTCAAATTACAATGAAAGCTTGAGACTTGCATGTCTCAGGAATTCCTGATTTATGAAAGCAAGTGGAAGGAATAACGCAACTATATATAGCTGAACATGGAAGAATCAAAGACATGATCCAGGGATTATATTTGTTCATGTTTGGAATTGGTAGTGGATCATCAATACATCTAGAATTATGTTAATATAAAAGGTATTCCAAGGTCTCTTTTCTTAATTATGTCTAATGAATTTAGTATAAGAAAATTCATAATTAATCCTTTGATATATTTTTCCTGGGGTGGTGTTAGTGATTGTAATTTTTGGTCTCTCCTTGTACCATGTAACCAGTCTACAGATAGAGTATGAGATAGTTTGATCTAGGAATCCTTGAGGATCTCCTTTTGGAGAAATTTGTTGTCAAATTAAAACTACGCTTACTTCCATGTGTATCCTTTATTGTTAAGTTTGAGTTGGAGTCACATAGAACTTGTTGTGTGGGTATTACGCCGGGGGATCAACATGCGAAAAATCCATTCTGTTGGTCTCCATATTGTCATAATATGGAAAGGGAAGGAATACATCCCTTTAGCTTCTCTCAAAGAGGGAATCCTTCTATGGTGAGTTGTGGCCAAATCAAGTAAGCTTGGGCCATTTATTGCTAATCAACAACAGGTTGCCAATATGAAATTAAAGGAATTTATTGGTCAAGTATATTGTTGGAGACTAAATAGAGGAATTTGGGAATTTTCGCTCCCATTTTCATTTACAAGTTTAGAACTGGAGGTATATTCACAATCTCAAGTGAAGATTACTATCATAGGGAATTCCAGCAAACCAAGGAAGACAAGAACGTTTGAATCTTAATATGGATCCTAGAGTAAATATCGTGTTTTATGTGTCAATGATTGGGGTAGTTCATATTATTGTTGTGATGTGGGGGGACGCTTAAATAAGTCGCAAATGGACAATATGGTTTAACATTTAGATGGGGGTGGTCTTTAAGAATGCTTGATGAGAAACTATGCAATATTCAATAATTAAACATAACACGAAGGTTGGATCCGAGGGTGGGGGAGAAGCTACCATACACTCAGAGAAATTAGGAGGAAGCTTGGAAAGATGGAAGCAATAAAAGTCTCAATAATACCGAGAAAACTGGAAAGGAGAAAGAGTTCCATACCCTAAAATGGTCATGTAAGAAATCTAGATGTTTAACAAATTTTGATTTGCCTTAGAATTATTTTGGAAAACATATTCATAATCTAGTTTTGAACAAATTTCCTACTGTCAAATAAAAGATGATGAAAGTGGAAATAGTCTTACTAGAAACAAAAATATAACCATACTTTTAGAAAAATAGAAAAGCAAGATATATAATGTAAGCTGTACTTTTCATATAGTGTTTCTAAATTAATAAATATTAAGATTCTATTAATAATCTATATAAATTTTTTTTTTTTCTTTAAAGATGATATCTAGACGGATTGTTTTTATATGCATTCATAATTTGATGACGCTAATTAAAATCACCAAATTTGCACGAATACCATTTACTACCATTTAACAATATGGAAAACTAGATTGAATTCGTGTATAAAATGGTTTTTTTTTGTATTTCTTTAATTCCGTTTTCCAAAGAAATAAAACATCGTGTAGACTGTGCATGTGTCCGTTGAAAAAAGTTCTTTTAAAAACTAATAAATGAATAATTTAGTATTTTGGTTTTATCCCTGGTCATTGACTGATATTTCGTCGTAACAGAAAAGATGAAGATATGCTTGATTTCCTAAATATTAAATTCTTTTTGGTTTATTAATTTTTTATTGTTTTCGTAAAGTTCCTTTAAAAACTAATAAATGAATAATTTAGTATTTTGGTTTTATCGCTGGTCATTGACGAATATTTCGTCGTAACAGAAAAGAAAACATGAAGATATGTTTGATTTCCTAAATATTAGATTCTTAATTTTTTTTATTGTTGGTGTTTAATTTTTATTATTTTTGAACTACTAAGTGTATTTTATCATCTGGAGTAGGATCATTGGCTTATTAGTTACACAAAGAAATAATTTAGAGAAAGCAACTATCAGAACCAAAAATAATAATAAAATAATAAAAATACAATTTAAAAATTTAATAATAATAATTATAATTTTTACTCATTATAACTATCTAATAAAATAACGTTAATTATAATTCTAAATTTATAAATCAACTTGGAAAAAAAAATGAAAATAAATCAAAAATCATCATAAAAATTAAATCAATAAAATAAATAGTAATAAAAATATATTATAAATCATAAAAAAATATAAATAATAACAAACTAAAAATCCCTATTCAATACATGAAACTTTTTCTCAATTTCAATAGCTTTCCTAAATTTGTCTTGATGAAAATGCTCAACCCTAGCAATGACTTTGGATTCCTCCAAATAAAAATGTTGCATAGTCTTTACACCATATTCGACCAAAGCAGAAGACTTAGTTCTACAATGTCTAATATCAAATTGCTTATTTCATGATGTATTTCATATTATTAAAATTAAAAAGTATTATAACATACTAGCATGCCTATATACATTAAATAATTGAGAAATGTCTATAAAAATCAAACAAAAATTTTATCATACATCTCTTATTACTAAAATTCAAAAGAATCATTCAATTAATTAAGTAAAATTATTATTAATTATAAAAAAAATTGATATATAAGTTAAACATATATACATTTAAAAAAAATATAACAAGATTCTTAACCATGAATATTCACCCTCACTTTGCTAAATTTTTTAATTTTTAAATAGTTTTTGAAACAATATCATGACTTATCATTATACATTACAAAAAGCCATAACTCATTTTATATGAGTCTTGCTCATTTAATATTTTATCAATTATTAAATTTAATTAAAAGGGGAAAATGACATAACTACATTGAAGATAAATCTCAACCTTTGATTTGTGTATATTAATAATAATAATAATAAATATTTTATGGAAATAATTACCATCATTCACTTAATAATTATTGCTCATTAAATTAAAATTTTAGAAACCTCGTTCCAAAATAAACACATCAATGTAATTAATTAAATTATAATTTCATTTTAAATTATAGTGATTATAAAAATAATTAATATTTGAGCTAAACATAAATAAATGTAACAATATTCTTAACCATGGAGATTCAATATCACTTTATCATGGAAATTCTTAATTTGTAAATGGACTTTGATTTGTGTATATTATTAAGAATAATCTAAAATATTATATAGAAATCCCTACCATCAGCTTAATAATTATTGCTAATTAAATTCAAATTTTGGAAACCCTATTCTAAAATAAACACGAGAATGTAATTAATTAAATTATAAATTCATTTTAAATTATATTGATTATAAAAAAATTAATATCTGAACAAAGCATAAATAAATGTAAAAAGATTCTTAACCATGAAGATTCAACTTAAATTTAACAGGGAAATTCTTAATTTGTAAGTTGTTTTTGTTACAATACCATGGCTTATTAATAACACATGACCAAAAATCCAAATTTCACGTTCAGATTACATTTTTTCATTTAATAAATTTATTGAAAAAAGGCTAAAATGACATAATGTCACACATCATCTATAAACAAAACAAACTAAAAAATGTATGTTTTATTTTTGCTTTTTTTTGTTCACTAGATATTGTTTTTTCTATCTCACTAGTGAAACCAATTAAATAGTTAGTAAAAGTCATAAACATCAATTCATAATAAACATCAAAAAGTTTACTTTACTATACATCTCATATTGCTAAAAATAAAAAAATCATAAAAATTAAATAAATTATAACTTTATTTTAAATTATAGCACTATTATTATTATTATTAATTATAAAAAGAATTAACATACAATTTAAATATATACAAAATTTCTAACCACAAAAATTTACAAGAAAATTTTTAATTTATAAATAATTTATTGGAGTACCATAAATCAATTCTCACATTTGATTACATTAATTTTTTTAAGAAATTTTCAAAAATATAACTTAAAATATCAAAATATTTATTTTATTATATATCTTATATTACCAAAAATAAAAAAATCATAAAAATCAACTAAATTATAACTCTATTTTAAATTATAACACTATTATTATTATTATTATCAAGTATTAAAAAAAATTAATATATACTTTAAATATATAACAAAAATTCTACCCATAAAAATTTTCAATGAAATTTTTAATTTATAAATAGTTTATTACAAACTGTAAATCCACTCTCACTTTTGATTATGATTATATTAGTGCGAGGAAAACTCTGTAATAAATTTAAAATAGGTTTTACATTAGAGAAATCTTAAATCTCTCATATAAATTTTTTATTTAATTATTTTTAATTATATAAAAATAAAATTCCATTATTAAATGGCCTAACAATTTTTTTATGTAATTGCATAATTGGACCTAAAACAATAGAACTTTGATGATCATAATAATAGTTCACTATATACTTGAACTTGTCAAAACTAGTGTTGCTGAAAGTAGGCGAATGGCCCCTCTTAGGGTTACTTCTTTATATAAATATAATTATTTATTTAATTTAATAATGTTTATTAAAAGTATAAATATAGTTTTTATTTAATTTAATAATATTTATTAAAAGTATAAATATAATTATTTATTTAGTTTAATAATATCTATTAATTTTTAATACATATTATAAGTTATATTAATTAATAATTTTTTATACATTAAATTTTTAAGTGGTAAATATTATAAATTATCTAAATAGAAATTATAAGTTAATGGTAATGGTTGTTTCATTTATAATTTTTAAGAAAGATTAGATAATTTTTTATTTAGTTAAGGAAAATGTATTTTTATTATTTAAATATTTTATATAATTATTCACAATTTTTTTAAATGTATGTATATAAGAAGAAAGAAATTGTATTTATTTTAAATATTAAAAAGTTCCAATTTATAATAATGAATTCAATTCCTATTATTGTTAGGATTTTTAATTAGAATTGAAAATATAAGTTTTATATTCTTTTAAATAATTAAAATATATGTTATAATAACTAAATTGATTTATATTATACATTAGTTTAATGTTAGGAGTGAGATGATCAATATTGAAATTTTAATGGTTATTTAATAAAGTAGTAGGTGTAGTAGGGTGGAGTTTCAAAGTAGGAGGTGATTGCTTGAATCATGCTCAATGGAAATGGGTATTTAGATGAAATCAATAAGTAAATGTATAAAGATGTAATTATGGGAAGATAAATTTGAATTAATCTAAAATGTACAAGGGGAGGGCACAAGAAATGACCCAATGGAGAAGGACAAATATCACACGAAGGAACACTAAAAGAATAAGATGGAAATAAGTTTCACAATAGACGCCTAGCTAAAACTAAAGAAAATACAAAGGATGTAGTCACATCCCCAAACATTGGTAAGTTCAACCAATATATGGAATATCACATGGTCATAGGTAAATTTAATGGTACATATCCTTATACAAAACTTTTGCTAGGTTCGGTCAAATCTAGATTTAAACTTAAAGGTTATATTGACATAAAACTACGATCCAAGGGATTCTTCATGACTATTGTTTCCTACATCGAGGATAGAGATATAATCATTAAAGAAAGAAAAAATTCTTTAATTTAGCAAGGCTACACTTTCACTACTAGAGATAAAAGAATTTCTCTTAAGAACAAATATTTTGTTATGCCCTACTATGGATTCACATGTGCTCCCTTTCTTAGGAGTTTTCAAGGAAATTAGAAGGTTTTTCAAATTGTGTGATTATATTATTAGTAATTTATCACCTATCTGAATCCTTTCATAGTGTAAAAAGTGGACAATTAGCTTATAGGGTATTTTTTAATGGTGGGTAATTTATTTGGCATACGAAACCTTCTAAAACCATTTCAAGAAATCAATTGAAATTCTTCAAGTCAAAATTTTCCCATTTTAGTAATATAAATTTATCTTCACTTAAATACCTTTGCAACAATGCAATAATAGTGTCAAACAGAGTTCATATGAAAAAATTATGCCTTCCACAAGTTAACCTACTATGTTAAACACCATGGTACATTTGGATGTAACGTAAACCCATACTACCAATGCATATAGGACTAGCCATATGTGGACTTTGAATAAGTCCATAGAAGGTTCAAACATGTAACTCTAATTGAAGGTTCAAAGAATCAAATATTAACTTAGTTGGCTATCAATCTATGTTAAATACTAGGTTCCTAGGTGAGGTGGGGGTTCTGTTCTATACTATTGTATTTTTTTCCAATATTGAGAAAAACAACTATAAGTGGGAATTTATATAGAAAAACTAAGGGAGATAAACTTTTCTAGTGTCCTCAGAAGCCGCAAGTCTCAAGTAATTCCATAGAGAGTACATTTTTCTTCGTACTTGCGTATTTCCATACCAAAGAAAAAGAGTATGAAACAAGCACACCTTTTAGTGGGTTTTAATTGTGCCTATTGTGGATGGTCTGTGTATTTATCAAATTTAAACTATTGCATTTAATTAAATGAAATATAAGTTAACTAATGAATTTGAAACCTAAAGGAAAAGTTAACCTACAATCCATAGCTTTCCATAATTTTATGAGATATTATGTGATGAAGTATTCTAGTTGTATATCCATGGAAGTTTACAAATAAGAAGGAATAGATAATACCATAGTATCTCTTGTTAGAGTATCAAACGTTTCTAAATGTGGTAGGTATAGCTCCTACATAAGGAGATGTATTTACATGAATGTCTTAGGAGTCCTTCGAGAATTGATAAGCATAAAATTATGGGGCTTTAAATGGATGAAAAACTTTTATTATGAACACATAACTGTTAGATGCAAAAAACATCATGAACATGCCCACATGTCCAGATATTTCCCACTAAATGCAAAATATACCTTAGACAAAGGTAAAGAGGCCATCAACAAGGAGTGTTTAACCGAAATTCCCAACAAACAAAAATATGGAGGAAAACCACTAATTCACCAATTTAAACCAAGGAAAAATACACATAGTTTTTAAATATTTGCCTCAACAAAGGAGTTTCCAACGGAAACATAGGAGCCTTTAGAAGTTACTGAGAAGCAAAAACTAAACCCAAGTACACTAAAGGAATATACAAAGCAATTAAAATCATGTATAAATGAGTTCAAGGCCATGGTAAACTTTACAAGAGGATATGAACTTAGAGCTATTGAAAATTTACCTCCTATCTCCAACAACTCTAAATATACTTAATTAAAGGTAAAATGAAGCTTGGTAACACAAAGTTAAATTGAAGCTCAGTAACACATTTTTGGGCCTACAAATTAGAAAAATCTTAAATCCCATGTAACCTTTATTAGGCACATGAAGGCTATATTAAAACTATATTTATACAGTTGATAATGTTTTTTAGCTTTAATATGGTCTTAGGAAGGTTTATATATGATTACATATTGTGTGCCTAATATTATTTATTTTGGCATAATCTTGAGATAATATTGTGTAAATTCTAAATGAGATAATATGGGGACTTGATCACTACTATATGATGGAAAAATATTGGATAATAAATGAATAAAATATTATTAAATTATTGAAAATTTTTGGAGCTCCACTGATTGAGAAAATCTAGGAATGTGTTCCCTATCATTTAATGAAGATTCCTAATCTTGGGAACGAGATCCACTTTTTGAGGGATTTGAGAGGGGAAAGTTGCATCCTTTCAATGAAAATTCTTCCTTATCGATTTTTATAACTAAAAATTCAAATTTTCCTCTATTGGCATGTATTTATTAGTTTTCTTATGTATAAAACGTGTTATTTAGCACCTCCACTTTCATTTCTAGTAGGGATGTACCTGCATTGATTCAAATAATATAGTTTGGTGCCATTTTTAGCTTATAAATGTTAGTTTCCTTCATATGAATCTGAGTTTCCTTGGGCTGGGACATACTAGGAGCCTCAAATCCCTCTTGTACAATTTATTTATTTCCTTTGAATGTATTTTTCACGTGCATCTCTTATTTCTGCATTTAGTGTTCATTTCACTTTTGTTGTAGGTCATATTGGTTAAATAATTGAAGTGAGTTGTTTTCCAGGTTATTTACAGAAGTGACACGCATGATGCATCCTTATAACAACTTTTAAAAGTTAGATTCATCATTAAGCTACTTGGATTCGTTCATTAATTCACAAATATAGAATTTCTCGAAGTTCCTTGTAGAAAAATAGTACTAATTTTATGTTATATTTTAGAATATGTCGATGAGATTAATTTTAGTTTATTATACATGCATTGGTTCATAAAAAAATTCAAGTTAATAAAAAAATTTACCCCATATCACTTTCACTTTATAAGGTTAGGAATTTGGTAGGTTAACTCGCTCACTAGTTCTTGAATTTCAAGTTTTTAGAGTAGTAATTGTTTGCTATATTTTAGCATATGTTAGCAGGGGTATTTTGGAGTGATTCCACTTGGAACAAAGTCCTAGGACATCCTACTTAATAAAAAAAATTTACATCTCATTTTAAGTTGATTTACTTGGGAATTTGGAAATTTATCTCTCTCATGTAGCAAAACAGGGCCTCATGTAGCACCCCCTGTAGCACTCTTATAACACTCATGTTGTATGAGTAAACATAACTAGGTCTACTCCATAACCTCTTTTTTTCCCCTTAGACTTCACTAATGACCCCTACGCTCCAAAAAATTGATTTATTAAGACCAAAAACCTATTAAGTCTTGTCTCTTCTCCATTGCAATTCATCTCTATAGTTATGGTTAGTGGACAGTTTCATGAATTGAAGAGCATAATGATGATTTTTAGGATTACTCTATGAAGCACCTTATGAAATTTGTCAGAAAAAATCAATCTTGAATGCACTGATTGAAGAATTATTTCATTTTGTTTCATAAATTTTAAGCTATGGTTTCCATTTCCAACATTGTTATTTCTATTGCATAGACTAGGCTTCCTTTTGATGTACCAGTTACATGATGAAAATAGGTTAATGTTTACATTTCTACAAATATGATTAACATTTACATTCATGTAAAGTAGAATATCCTTTCCTTTATTCAAATTTAACTAAAATTTAAATAAAATTTCCTAGTTTAGGCTTGCATCTAATGGCATTCACTTCATTGCATCATATCAACTAAATAAGGACACATTACATATTGGACATATAGTGTCGATATATCTTAAGTTTGTACGAACCCCAGGTTGATCATTTAAGATGGTAGCCTTGGGAGTTGAAACATTCTTGTTGCAATACTGGGGCTTATCAATTTTGTGCGTCTTTGTCTTGGAGGTTGCAAAGTATGCATTTTTTAATTTCCTAGTTGATTCATTTCTTTTACTTTCTACAGAAACACACAAAAATTGCATTATGTATCTTTCATTTCAAAAACACAAAATTTCATTACATTAGTATTTTCATTCGAAAAAACATAAAAAAAAAAAAATATTCAATACCACAACCCTCCATTTGATCATGTGATGTAGGAAGAACCACATCACCATCCACTTTTGTAGGTAAAAGAAGAAGAGGTGTCAGAGAAGGTATAATAAATATATGGTGATGATGAAAATCAGGAACATCTTCTTGGATTTCCCATTAAAGATATAGATATCAGTGTTCATATGAAGAACATCACTTCATATTTCCTTCCCAACTTCCATGGTATGAGCTCAGAGGATCCATAAACATTTATCTTTGAATTTGAAATTGTTTGTAGATATTATGGTTACTTATTAAACACTAAAAATTTTAGATTGTTTCTGGAAACATTGAATGATAGAGATATTTAATGGTTCATGAGTTTAGGGACTAATTCAGTAAAATCATGGAATGAGATGAAAAATATGTTTATATTAAAATATACATATCATGATCTTAAAGAAGAAATATTTAGTATGAATAAAAAATAATATGAGAGCCTTGAGGATATAATACACAGATTTATGTATAATTTTAAGAGGGAAAACTTATATCATTTAGGATTTGACACACTAAAAACCCTCTTAATTAGAGCAATTAAAGATAAGTGGATTGATCTCCTTTATCTCATGAGTAGAGGTGATGTATACCAATTATCATTTCAATAAATTTGTGAAACATGCAAGCACATATCAAGAGAAAGGGCAAGAATAAGTAAATTAGCATCAATATTGGTAAGTCAAGTTGAACTTGGATTTTTTTTTTTTATGATTTTAAAACATATATTATTAGCGATATATGTGAACAAGTATAAATTTTAAGAATGGAAAATGCGAAAAAAGAAGATAATGATATTTTTGTTTTCCATGCAGAATCACATGCTACTAAATATTGTCCATAATTACCAAGGTTGAAGGAATTATACCAAGATGATAGTGGAGCACTTAAATCACCAAAGAAACTCTGTTATGAAGCTCCAAGAGGTCCATGGTAGCCTAGCCAACCTAATATGATGCAAGAACCTAATTCACAATTTCAAGGTAATGAAAATCCATCTCAAAGTAATTATAATACACCCTTTCCTTGGAAACCTTGGCCATACCAACCCCAAAACCAATCTCAGAAACAAGGTTGGCAAGGGCCATATGGGAAAATTCCACAATATCCTCAATATTTTACTCACATTAGGGGAACTTTGAGGTCTAAAATTGGCCTCCTAAGGAAATTATGAATAATTGTAGAAAAATGAAATAATATTAGATTACATCATCAGATTTTAGAGGGAAAAAAGAAAAAAACTACATTTTCAACTCATATTTTCAATGTATCTGCCTATGGGTTTACTCAAATTTAGATAGGAAACACTCCTTGGATGCAAAATTTGATTCCTCATCAAAGGATTACCCATGTTTCATACTTTTTATGGATCATTCTACACGAAAAATAAGAAATACATAAAAAAATGTGATTGCAATAACATATTTTCATGTATTTCTAATTTTTCGTGTACAAAGTTCCATTGAAAGTATGTAATATGGGTACTCACTGTATGAGGAATTAAATTTTACATCCAATGAGTAGTCCCACATAAAATTTCTATAAAACATTATGGAGATAAGTTGAAAATACGATTTGAAAAGGTAATTTTATTATTTTTTAATCTATTTACTTTTTTACTCCAAAAATGGTGAATCATCCCCCATGTTTGTCATCATCATATTGAATCTTTGTTTATTATAAATTTTATTTTGGTTTTACATTTTTCTTAGGATGCCCATTTTAGACCTAAGAAATCCCCTAATGATATCATCCATACCCAACTCCATGATATCCCTACCATATACCTCTAGCACAACAACAACCCCAACCACATCCATCTCAAACATTGACTCCCACTCAACTACCTGTACCACCATTTTCCAAACAACGAAATAAATCAACCCACTTACAATGTTGAGGTACAATCATTTCAAAAAACTCATCTTGATTCGAGTGGTATTCCCCTTAGATCGAGAATTAATTCTCTTAATTCCATTGAAGAAAAAAATCAAGAAGAAGAAGATTCAAATGATGAGACCAAAGTATCATGGATTGTACTTTATGGAGAGAAGACATCAAGTACAAATATTAGCAAAGTTCCATCATGTTCACCATCAGATCCTCTATGTGTTCAAGAGAATAATCAGCAAAAATAAGAAGATATGAATTTAATGGAAGAAGAAGACATATAGGATGATGTAAATTAGCGATTGGACGAGGGTAATTTCAAATATATTGAAATATGGTTCCATACAATCATTAAGTTGCAACAACACACTCTTCTTCAACAATTCTTGATCTCATCTCAATCAAATAATTTGGTCTCTCACATTCAAGTACATGTCAAATCATATGATTCAAGCCTACACATGAGTTTATCTGTCATCTTCATGTGCACATGGCTCCATTGGAGGTATTCCTATACTTTAAAGAGATTTTTTTTACAACTAGAGTAGGAAAGAAAAAAAGAATTTAAAAAATTAAAAAAAAAGAGGAAAAAAATAAAATCTCAAGTGAAAACCTCCTTTGTGGGGACTCAGATTGACTCATTGATTGAAAACCTCCATGAGGTGGTCAATGGGTTGGATAAAAGAGAAAAATAAAATATCTTAGGTGAAACCCTCCTTTGAGGTGCCTAGGTAGGCCTACTAGTTGAAAACCTCATTTAGGTAGCTAGTAGGCCTAAAAGAAAACAATGAAAAGATGAAAAGAAAAAATTTTCATTGCTCCATGTATCTTTCTATGATTAATGCAACTTCTCTCCAATATTTGCAAGCAAAAAAATACAAGTTAGCACCAAACGAAAAAGTTGGTCGAAAATCTAGTCAAAGGAAGTCAAACTTGGGCTTTCTCCTCCTTTGCCCAGATACTCCAATAGGAAGAAGGCCATTTCAGTCTATCACCCACATTCATTTCCAATATCGACCCAAATTCTCAAACCTTTCCCATTCATTATCCTTGCTATCCTAAAATGCTACTCAAAGGTTTTGTTTTGCTACAAGAGGATAAAATACATACGAAGATTTTTTTTTTTTACCATTTCTCTAAAATAATTCATCCATTGGCCAATTTTTTTCATGGGGAAGTGCATATGGATGATGGTAACATGATTAAGGAATTTCAACAAATTGCAATGCACATTTTTGAAGAAATAAATCTCCATCACCTAAAACATTTTTTAATTTTTCTAACGATTAGTAAATCTGTTGGAAAAAATTGTTTATGGGGAGATGCATAAGGATGATGGAAATATTCTCAAAAAGTTTTAGGTCAATCCAATGTACCATTTGAGAGATATGGATAAACAAATTCTTCTACAAGAGTGTTCCACAATTGTTACAGGAGTACTAGTAGTGCTACAGTAGAACTCCTTTATAAAAATTATGTTACTGATGTGTTGGAAAATGATTAATTAATTTCTAAAAGGTACAAAGAAACACAATAGAGCTGCAAAGGATTTTCTATTGGCAGTTTAGACTGCATCATGGTAAATTCTCTAAGGGTGAAACATATCCAAGTTAGTAGGTTGGTAATCACATCATTCGTTTATTTTTCTTTAGGTTATTCACCATCATTTCTCCCTCTATAAGAAGAAGTAACTCTGAGTTAAGTGTTTCTAATTTCATAATTTAATGAGAAAATAGAATTCATATTGTTAGTCAAGGGCGTTCATAATAATTTAATGGATAGTATTAGCACCATGAAATTGAACCTCTGTTCTATGAAAAGGTTTACAGGGGTCACCACAAACCTCTTTAGGCTAGAAACTAGCCTTTTATAACCGGATGGGGTTCCCTCCCTCAAAAAATTTCCAAATGTAAGAAATAATAAAGCTTAAGGACACCCAACGGAGACCAGATTTGAAAAGGTAAATAGTATTTAATGATGTTGGTTGGTAGACTTGATAGCGAGGGCCATTGGGCATGAAACTATTATTCATATTTTTTACATAAAACTATATGTGCTTACATGTGAGACTTATTAAAACATAGGAAAGGTAGGTATAATTTCAAGTTGCAACATCTGCCATATCATAGTGAGTGAGTTTTAGAAGAAACTAGAAAATTCACAGAGATATCTAATCACTTACAACATAGAATTGAATGAATTTTGCAACATATATTTCTAACCAAATGTCAATAAGAATACATAAATGGAGCACCTAACTGAGGGTGAATTTCATCATAATTCAGAAACAAAAAATAATCATCAAGAGCATCAAAATAAATGAATCCTGGAAAATTGTTTCAGTGCAAATTATAAATGAAAATTTTACAAAGAAATGGATACTAACATTGCACATAAGAAGGGGTACAAAACTTGAAAACCATACCACATGAATCTTTGGCCAAGTGGAAAATTCTCTACACTGATAATTTTATTTCAGCAAAGAAAAAACACACACACAATCCTTCTCCCAAATCCAAACCCTTTTTCCATGTTCTTTCTGGTTTAAATACATTTTGGTAAAGTGAAAAAACATAACTAGATACAATGTACCTAGTATCCACTAAGTGGATCGAAACCAAATGAAATTAGAAAAATCAAGTTTTAAAAGCTAAAACTAAGATAAAGCTAAGAAAAAAACTGCAAAACCATTTTTGATAAAATCAGAGTTAACTTATCTACTTATTTTATCTCTATGTATTATTTTCTATCCATATCACCAACATCACAATAGGAAGGTCCAAAACAGAATAAAAAGACAAAAAAAACTTAATGATGTGTTGTGCAGCGATTACGAGGTAATCTCTAGCTTCACATAGACACGGGCTGAACTGACTAAAAATGACCTAATGGTGATGATGACCAGGCTACTGAACTGGAGTAGGACCCATCTGATGTCTCCTTCCACACGTGCAAACCTCAAAACTTCCTAGTCAGCATTTTTGCAACAAGATTTCAAATTTTTCAGTTTTACTGTCATTTCTCACTCCAAAAAAAATAAATGTACAAAAATCCATCACATGTACCTCATGACTCGCAACAAGCATAAAATTTCCAAAATTTTCCGATTTAGAAATCGAATTTCAAAAAATTCAAAATTATGTCAGCAAGGAATTGTGAAAATGGTTCTCTGAGTGACACTTATAATTCCCAAAATATACCACCTATATAAAAAATAAGATAGCCTTTTGTATATTAACTTATGTTTGAGAGAAACCTCTCTCATTTTCCAAAAATTATTCCCCAACTCCTCATAATATATTCCCCAAAATCATTACTAAAACAATAAATTGCATAGTCTATAAAATAATCTTTGAAGATGCACATGAATCTCCCAATATATGACACTTGTGCAGAAAATGAAGTAGTTTTTTGTTCTTTGGTATGTTATTGAGGAAAAAAACTTTCAGTTTTACAAAATTGAGCTCCATTTGGTTGGACTCCACTTTTTAAAATGGTGAAAACAACAGTCACTTTGGGTAGTAGCTGGATAACGACTGTGTGAGTTGATCTGAAAGAATTTCCTTGAATCTTCCTGGAACTTTCTTAAAGCCTCAGAATGCTTCAAATTTTTAATTCTTCTCGGATAGAACCAATAATCTGGATTCAATTGCATCATGCTTTCCAATGATACACTGGAGGTCGACATTCAGTTCTAGTCCTTGAAAAAGAAGCTCTTCATATGAAATTGTATTCACATGTTGCACCACTCTTTGCTTGTAAAATCTAGAGAATTTAGCATTTCCAATGAAAAATCCATAATACCTCGATAATTTTGAATCGTTGTCAATCTAAAACCTACAAGATCAGAATCCATTGACGATGAGATGCTTCAGCACTATATTCACATTTTTTGGAACAAAACACCTACTAATACTTAGGCGAACTAAAACTAGATGTACCAACTCTGTAGCACATAGGATCTGAACATTACACGCTCCAAACATAACATCCTTAAGTGTCTAGAAAAATAGATCCATTTCGTGAGTTTTGTTTAAGAAATTTTATATAAAGTTGACACATATTATTGCTTCTAGGCCATCAAAGACCAATAACATAAGTGTTGTCTTTGTGATAAGCTGATGGGATCACAAATTCATATACAACAGAAATGCAAAGCTCCTAAACCATAGTGACAATATGGCTGCCTTACAAAAATGAACTTGGATGCACCATAGGCTTTGAGGATTCATTAACTCAAAATTGTTTCCACCAAATTCCATACATCAACAAAAATGGACTTAATTCCATAGGGATATTTCCTTCCAGCACCTTTTAAATCAAGGCTCGTGAAATTTCTCTTTATGATCATCATAAGAAATGAAGTTGCTGCAAATATATCATATAAAATAAGAAATCCATATATTCATGGAACATAGATTCCTTACATATTGAGAACTTTAGCTGATGACTAAGAATGTATTAATATGAATGAAAGTTAATACATCTCTGCAAAATATACCTTTCAAATGCTGCATTATTGAAGACAATTTCTAAATATTAACGAAGGTTAAGAAGAGGCCTCACCATTAAGCTCCCTACACATGCTTGAAAACTTGGGACCCGTGAGAGGTTACACTGGAGTTATTTTATACAGTTCCAAGTAGGATCCTTAGCCTATTTTACTCTCTTTTCATGCAGTCCTTTAGACTATGAGAACTAGTGATTCATAGGCTAAATTTACAAAGTGTGACTTTGACTTATGCATCAATGCAATAAAATACATAAAGACACATAAACGTAGAGATGCAACATAAATATGACTTCATTTCACTAATATCACATAACTAAAATATGCTTACAAACAAAATGGAAATAAACTACCTAATGCATTGGTAGCTTAACTCTGAGAAGATATGTGGCAGCTACATGCCTCTGAAATGTGTTACAATAAGGCTTGAAGGCATATTTATTATTGATAAACAATGGAAAACCCTAAACATCCAAAAACCTAACCCTAAGAGATGAAACACCAAACAATGGGCCCTATTCGGGTAAATTGGTACATCAATTTACCGAGGTCATAGCTTTGGCATACGATATTTGTTTGACACACATGACACCTCATTAGAAAGATATGTATGAAGGCTACAACTGCTGAAAATGAATATTCAGAGAAAATTCTCATATTCATCGAGGTGATATTACAAAAAAATATCATTTATGGCCTCAAAACATCTTTGGATGTTCAAGACCCGAAAAACTGCCAAAAATAATAAATTGTGTTACAATTAAGGAAACTAAAAAAATGAAAGAAATAATGGTGGGAGTCTAAGTGTAATAGGTGGGTGGCCACCAATATCCACTTGGATCAAAGTGACCCCTGAAATGAAATAATAATATAGGCACACTGATTCCTAGATTATAGGATCCTAACATATAGTATGATGTGTCATGGACAAGAATCCAAAATTCACTCACGTAATTGAAAAATGAGGCCACTATCATCAAAATTATTCCTTTTTCAGAGCTGCTACATGAAACTATCCTGTAGCAACCCCTATTTGCCAACAATTTTTTTTTTCATAGATAACTTCTAGAAAGGTTGGAAGGAAAATACATTGGTGGGGAAATTCAGTGTGTGCCGTGGGAAGTATCAAGGAAACATAGACTCCTATAAATTAAAATATGAGTGGTACAAGCAAGAATATATATTTGCACATAAAATTCACAGAATTTGGAATCTGCAAATTTGGGAAGAGGATTTAATAGAAGAAAGCCCAACAACATGGATTGATACATCATCATCCTGAAGTGCTTACGATTTTCTAAAATTACAAACATATGAGATTATTTGAAAGGGTAAAGGGGCATGACGATGAAATTGCGTGCAAAGGTGGATCATGTTTTGGTAGTACATTCCGATAGAGAAACAAGATGTATAAATTGTGACAAAAGATTTTGTAAGAGGTTAATTCAAGTTCCATAGAGGTATGATTGGTGTGGAAGATACTCCCTCTCTTGCTGAGAGGGAGTGTTGAAAATGCAGTAGGAAAATATAGTTTTTACTTTTCCTTGGTCAAACTAGATTAAAATTCGAATTTCAATTTCAGGGGAATAATTGGAGGTAGCTAATTGAGGTAACATGGCTTTTTTCACTCAGTTAACTCATTTAATTTGAGTTGTAGACAGTTGAATTCATTTTAGTATGATTTATTACTAATTTTTAGCAGTCTATTTATGTTAAGTTGATTTATTTTTAGTTAAACTAGTCCAAATTGTTGGAGAAACTAGTGGAAGGTAAAGTTGTGCATTGTAACTTTAGTGACACTCAATGGCCATCTAGTTAATTGATAAATCAACCCAAAATAATTGATGCATGTAGATAATTTGAGTTACCCAGTTGAGATTAGAGCTCAAGGAATGTGTGCTATCAGTTGTAAACTAATCCAAGTTGTACATGTGGTACATGCATTCAAAGGATGGACCTACAATAATTGCACAATCCAACTCATGAATTTCCCTAAAAAAAAGGGGACAATTCCTCAATAAACAAAGGAAGGAAATAAGAGCTTAGAGGCTTGAAAAACTGGCTAATTATTGGCTAGGTTAATTCAGTCACGTAGAGGATAGAATATCTAGGTACTGGTTATGCTCAAGCTTGAACAAACATATTGTGTTCATCCATATTCTTTGATTAATGCCATACATATAGTAAGGGGTTTTGAGAAGTTGATTTCCCCTACATAAATCTATGTGCATGTGTGATTATTCCTTTTGCATGTTAATGATTTGTGTTCTAGGTTGTGAATTTGCTTCAACAAATCACTAGAGTAGCTTCTAGTCTTATGATTTAGTAAATTTCATGAGTTGTTTAGAATCTACACATTAATTTCTTCACACATACTCAAAAAACCATAACATCTATTTAAGTAAAAGGGAAAAAAGAGCATGATTACTTTGGATATAAATGTCAACTTTCGATTTGTATATAATTCTATAATATTATGTCGACATTAAATACCTATCATCCACCTAATAATTATTGATAATTAAATTGTTTGGTTTATAATAAATAATAGTAATAATAATTTAAAATAAAGTAACAATTTAGTTCATTTTTATAATTTTTTAATCTTGATAAATTACTAGAGGTATCATGAAATGCCTTGATGCTTATCATAAATAGATGTATCATGAAATAAATTTCTTGACGCTTATCATAAATTAATTTCTTTATCATAAATTAATTACTATCAATATTTACCACTTATTTAATTTATATAGCTAAATTAATTGGTAATTGAGCTTAGAGTGTCATTTAACAACCCAATATGAATGTAAGGTGTAATTTTTTCCAGGCTCAATGCGGACAAAATAAAAAAATAATATAGAGTATAGTAAAAATAAAAATTGAATGCACATATTTGGTTAAAGTTACTTAAGATTATTATAAATCATAGTCAAACTTACCTATTATATATGGTTTAAAATGAAATATTTTTATATTATATAAGGTAATTGAAAATTAGATTCTTATTGTTATATTATTTCAAGTATCATTATTTTACATTTTGAAGAAATTTTTATGAAGGGTTAATTTTAGATGGAGAAAATATTTGTTGGAATTGGAATTATATATATGTGTGTGTGTGTTCCTAGACTTAGGAGTCAAATCTCTACAAGGAGGTAACTGCCTTGTCCCATAAACAAATTTCTCTTGAAAATATTCTCGGCTCCATCTGATCCTCCAGAATAAGGGTGGAGAATTATGTTTACTGGACCTCAAATCAAAATATCCATATTGGTTAATCGATGTGGAACAACTTCTTTTTTATTAATTGCATGTAAGATTTATTTTTTCATAATGGATGAGACATTTTGGCCAAAGTACTCAAGACCTCTATATGACGAAATCTCCATGTTTTTTTTTGCATGGGGGATGTACTTGGTTTTTATGACCAAGTTGGGCAGACTTCACCCTTCCATGAAATTATTTGCTTCTATCGCATTTGCAATGTTGAATTCCTCTGATACTACTCCTAGAAATCTGACTTTGCTCTACATCTAGAATTATTCAATGGAATAAAAACTTATCACTATGACATGTTGTACTTCATAAGAGACTAATAAGAATATTAAGTATGGTAAATCCACCTTCACTTGTCATTTGAACATAGAGCATAGAGTTATCTTAATTGTCAATTTTATGGATAAGAGACATTTGGGCTCTTTTTAACCCTTGGGGATGATGAATTAATCTCACTTCAGATAATTTATATTAATAAATTATCTACAATAATATTTCCATAATTCCTCTTTGAACGACCAATATTTCACTTCTTTGGAACTTTTCACCTCAGTCATAATAAAAAACATCATGAAGACAAAAAATTAAGACGAAAAAATCAGCTCATAATCAGGGAATCTAGCAACTTTTTTAAGTATCATAATTCAAGACTTTAGTGCCTTTTAAAGATCATTTATTTTCCCATCAAATAAAAAGCAACAATCAAATTTGTAGTGACAAGAATGGGAACAAATTTTAAATGTAATAAATCCCTTCCCTAGTGATAGTACATTTTTGTTTCGAAACAAAATTATTTTCTTGATCTTTTAAATAATATATTCCTCCCCAAGTGACCCTTTAGAGATACCTTTTTTTCAACTGATTGCAATAGGTAAGTGTATCTTGTCTAGTATTTTCTGATTCCTCCTTACAATTGGAATGTTTCTCTTCCCATAACTCTATCTTAGGTTATAATTCTAGATTTGACACAAAAATGTTCACTGTGGAGATTTCGAACCCAGAAACTCTAAACTCTCACCACAGAAATCTGAAATCTACAATTCTAGATTTATCTTGTTTATGAATAAATTTTCTCTATATCACTATTGTCTGTCTCTTTTTGAGCACTTGCTTGAATCAGTGAGATAATGTAGCTCATCTGGATTCCAAAATCCTTGAGCAACCCATTTTGTTACTCTTGTATTTTTAATTTTGCTATTTGTTTATGAATAAATTTTCTCTATATCACTATTTTCTGTCTCTTTTTTAGCACTATCTTGAATCATTGAGATAATGTAGCTCATCTGGATTCCAAAATCCTTGAGTAACCCATTTTCTAACTCTTCTATTTTTAATTCTACTATTTGGTCCTCCATAACGTTGTCAACCTCATTTCCTTCTAAAGAATCATATGTTCTTGATAAGTATCCACTGTCATGTTTTTCTTCTTCCATATACTTCATATCTAAATGAGTGGAACATGAGATAAGTTTCATGACATTTTCCAAATTCCAAGATTTTTCATTGCACTTCTCATGTGTATGAGGGAAAATAGATTCCATACATTCAACTTTATGCCTTTTTAGGGCTTATTGTAAGGTTGGAAGGTTATCTTCACCATGTCTCCTTTCTTGTGTGGACTTTGATACAAACAATTGTTACGGACCCCTTTAAAGATAAATTTAGTGTTATTTAAGAAATAAGAATTATGAACATTGATCACTATTTCCCAAGATAAATCATGGCCTCTAAAACAATTTAGAAATTTAAAAAAGATCACATATTTAAAAAAAAATCGTTATTCATTTAATTTTTTATATATTAAGAAATAATACTCATGAATTATAAAACAATTGTAACATAAATAATATATAACAAAAAGACCATGTACTTTTGGAATAATAAATTAGTTGTAACAAAAATAATACAGAACAAGGAAAACCATGTATATTTGGATGTATGAAAATTTAGATACATTTTATTAAGTAAAATTTTAAACGAATAATGGTTATAAAAATTTAAAAATAATTTTATTAAATCATTAGTTTATATGGAAAGTTAAGATTGATTTAGGTCATCTTAGTTCCCCATATAAAGAAACTACATTCCACATCGATACCATGGGTCAATACCATGGGTCAATACCATGGCTGGAATACCATGGATCAATATCATGGTTGTATTTATAGTTTATCATTATTTTATTTTATTATTTTTATTTTTTATTGTATTTGGACCTATTTAAAATTTTCATTACATTATGTCAAACTTTTTATTTAATTTACTTTTATTTTCAATTTTGTGTAATTTGACATAGTCAAAATTTTAACTTAAAAGTCACCAAAACCTAAATTCAATCTAACCTATTAAAAAGAAAAAAAATAACATTATAAAAAACATATATAAAAATATTTACTTGATCTAATGGCCTAAAACATTCAATAGTCTAACATTTGATACAATGGCTCAAACATGGACACATTGGCAGCTAGAGGAGTTGTTTTCAAATAGTCACATGTTACAACGTAATTAATATAATTAAATAACTTATTTAAATTAAATAAATAGTAAGTATTAAAAATGATATCCTATATTAATAAAATATTCTTACCTAACAAATATTAGGTATAACTTCTTATATAATTATTACCAAAGTAATCAAAACCCAATCTCGCGATTGTATTTCGCCGATCACCTTAGTGAACTCTCTGAGAAAATGACTAATAATTCAGAACGAGTTGTCTTTAGTGTGATTTTTTGAAGGTTTTTTGAGTGGATTTTTTGGTTTAATTTATTGACAACATAAATTTGATGAGTAACCTTGCACAATATAAGTGCCTTGGGGTTTTTTAGGGTGTTGAATCCATATATATAGTGAAAAATTTGTTTAAATAAAAGAAATCAAGATTCAACCTCATATTTTTTCTTCAGTTTCGAAAACTACAAAAAATCTCACTAAAAACAACTCCTAATTCAAAATAGTAAAAATATCACAAACATTAAATTGTGAAAGAGAAAAGTGACTTCTGTTACCTCTGTAAACAACAACTAGAACTCCTCGGAAGATCAACTTCCAAAAAAAGAATTTATCAGAGATTGCCTCTGTGTATATATATCTTCTTACAGATTCTTAGAATATTATCTTGCCATCACACTGATTAGAGTGTCATGACATTAAGAAATGTAAATACTTAGTACTTCTTTAAATTAGATTTGATTTGAAATGTTCCATAAAGGTTTTTGTTTTAGTTGTTTATTAAACAACAAATAAATAATCTTATACAACCAGGGAATCAGAATAATTTTAAAAAGCCACAGTTTGAAATCAAAACAATTTTAAAAAAACTATAATTTTACTCAAAATAAAAATAAATTTACTCGAAATACAAATAATTTAGAGAAACTATAATTAAATCAAAATAATTTAATGAGACCACATTTTTACTCGAAGCAGTAAATACAAATTATTGTTTTAGCCTGTGGAATCGTTCAACTGATTTGCTTATCAAACTAAATAATCTACCACTCTGGAATCTCCGGCTTGCCCTTTCAATGGAGTGGAGCCCTCAGGCCAGGCTATGGTTACTCGTCATAATTTGAAGTCCAATGTTGTACCAATAATGGTTAGTTATTTTTAGATTAAATATTTTTATTAAATATATATATTTTAATATTTATCATAAACAAATTATTTCAAAGCCCATTTTTAATATAAAAAAATTACTTAAAAATATTGTTTATATGGCTTACTCAATGAAAGATGTGTTATTCCTTTTGATATTTGGAATTTAAAAACAAATATATATATTTTGGTCATAAATAAAATATTAATCACAAAAATAAAATAAAATAAAATATCAATTTTGTGAAAATAATATATTAATTAATCACAAAAAAAAATAAAAAATAATATAAACTTTGTGAAAGTAATATATTAATTGAAAAAAATATTATTTATTGTTCTCAAATTCTTTATGGTAAATCTAGTTCAGAGTATCTTAGAATTTTTTTTCTCTTCCTCTATTTATTTTTTAGATTCTTTTCACGCTAATAATTCTGAACTTGAATATTAATCTTCATCATCAATTATCAATGTCTCACCCTCCACATTCCTTTATACCTCCCTCCAATTCAAGAAATGTCCTAGTTTAACCTCATGCATTGTCATCACATCACATATTGTGCCCTCCCACATCACACACTACCTCCCCTACTTCTCTTATGATTACCTCCTTCACTCATTCTCACTCATTTTAGCCTAACCTTAGAATATTTGTACTTTTCATAACACCTATGAGTGGCCTCCAATGTTTACAAGACTGGGATATATGGCCAATCCTATCCATCCTCTGCTCATTTTAGTGTTCAATTTATGTTAAAGACCATAATTCATCACTATATTTGGTGGATTCAAGGCTCCATACTCATAGATAACCTTCATAACATTGTTGGTATCTAATTTTGTTGAAAAATAGGAAAAAATAGGAAAATAAACATTATCCACTCAATCTATAATAACTTGTAGTAGATGGATATGGAGGAGATCCATTCCTCAGTCAACAATTTCCAAATTATTTTCTCCTTCCTTATTATGCAACTCAAGGCATCTCTACTAATCCTATTCCAACATTGACAAGCTCTCCAACAACTTTAAATTGTTTCCAACAAAAAGAATTATGATTCCAACAAGCAACAACCATGCAAATTTAACCTACAACCTCCTTTATGCCACAAAAAATAGGACCTCTAGAATGAACAATTTGTCCACTTTCACACTAATTGAACTTCCAAACCTATTTAATTCTACTCTTGGAAATTATACACAACATTCGAGGTTTCTCTATATGTAGTATTTGAATCTTATTAGAAATATTTTATAGAGGCTAAAAGGCTAATTATATTCTCTATTTTTTTTAAACTTTCAATCATTTTTTTGAATCAGTAGGGGTTACTATTATGAGTTTTTTGGAATGAATCTTATGATCTAATTTTTTGAATGCAATACATAGAAAATATGAATTTTTTTTCATAATAAAAAATTGGCATATTATGTTTGTGTGGTGAGGGATTAATATAAATTTATTTTAATTTTGGATGTTTAAATTTAAGAGATGAAAAAAATTGATATAAAATTATGCAATTAAATATTATCATCATAATGTTAATTGGGTTTATCTTGGGTGGGTGGATGGGTGGGTGGAATGATTGGGATCATTTTCACCGAGATTCAAATCCCCAGAAGAACAAGATGAACTTCAATGTAATGACTTCAAGCCCATGATATAATGGACAAAAACATATATATTCCTCATATAGAATATAATACTTTCCTCATAAATATTATCATAATAGTTTTGAAAAAAACAAAATCTATAAAATTTTAGTATTTTTCATTAACTTAATCTAGCCATAAAAATATTTTAATAAATAAATTAAGTATATAAAATATAACATAATAGTATTCAATTCATTGTAAATGTTTGTAGCAATTAAGATTTATATACTATCAAGTTATTTGTCATGTAGCGTATTAATACATGTAATGCTTAACATTGTTAACCTTTCAAATATAGTGAAACCATTTAGAAAATATACTTCTTTCAAATATAGTGAAACCATTTAGAAAATATACTTCTAAGGATCATAGGTTAAGTTTTTCTTAATTTTAACTTGAATTTTTTTAATAAATAATTATATATATAATTTGAAAGAACTAAAATAAAAATAAAAATAAAATAGAAAATATTCTTGTAACATGATTCCCATTCCTTTGCCTCATTATCACATGCTTTTCTATATTTTTGTACATAATCATCTTTTACATATAATTCAAATGTTTTATCTATTTATTTATATATATATTTGAATGAATTTAGAAAATGTAAAATTGTAACACTTTTTATACAACTCAAATGTATTTAACTAAAATTATTTTTGTTGGGCTAAGAGTTAGTTTTTCTAAGATCCAAGAAAACATGTTAATTTAAAGAAACAGGTTAACTGCCCAAGTTCCAAGGACATCTAGCAAAAGTGAAAGAGCCTTTACCTACAAGCTATTCTAATCAACGTGCACTCTCACACCTCACTACTCATTTGACAACTCAATTATGATAAATTTTCTCATTAAAAAAAATCAAATATATTTATATATAAATAAATAAATAAAATAAAAATTATAATTCTATTGTTTATATATATATATATATATATATATATATATATAATATAAATAATATAATTAAAAATAAAAAAATTAAATTTAAAAAAATCAAATATATTTATATATAAATAAATATATAAAGTATAAAATTCTAACTCTATTGTTTATATATATCATATAAATAATATAATTAAAAATAAAATAATGAAATTTAAAGTTAAAGTTGAATACGTCTTCATAATTCTCCTCATTCCTCCCGTTCCTAACCATACCCTAATTTACCATTCTGCAATTTACTTTAAAGATTCCGTATACCTCGAAGGAAGTAGTTTAGATAATGTGGAGAAATGGAAAAAATCGTTCATATGTCCCATTAATTCATATAGAAAATATCAATAATAGTTCATATTCATTTTTATATATTCTTTGCAGCTTTGTACACATTTCCGTATACCTTGAAGGAAGTAGTTTAGATAATGTGGGGAAATGGAAAAAATGGTTCATATGTCTCAATTCATATAGAAAATTTCAATAATGGTTCATATTCATCTTTATATATTCTTTGCAGCTTTGTACACATTTCTTCCGCTCATGCCCGTCCCAGTGTACCCATCCTCATATGCTTCCCAATAAATGTTTAACTTTACCAGCACTTTACTTACACACCGTGAGTTGCAATTGTGCATTCACTTGATCACATATCTGTATATCTTTTCATTCAATTTTTTTAGGTTATTTACTATGGTCAGAAAATTGTCTTGTTCAAATTTTCTAAAATTTTCACCAAATTTTATCAAAATCCTCTTAAAATTTCTATTATATTCCAAACAAATTTACAACTTCATAAACAATTAAAAAATATTTCCATCATATGGCGTCACATGCAATCTCTTTCGCATTCACGTTTCTGACGACGGTTACCTGCAATCTCTTTCTCATTCACATTCCTGTCCACTGTTTTGTTATTATGTTTTGTCATTATATTGCACTTTGGAAATTTTAATTTTTTTTTAATAAAAAATTAGAGGGTATGGAATCATATTTAACCTATAGTTACGAAATTCCAATTCGAATTCAAACTGGAATTCAATAAAATACGATAAAAATTTGTATCAAATTTTTTTATAGTATAACTTTTTTTATATAATATATTTCTAACAACAATGCTTCTTATTCATATTTTCTCTTTTATTTTAATATTTAAATAATTTTTAATAATTTTAATAACAATTTTAAAACTGCAATTTACTTAACAAAAACAGTACCACACTTGTCAATTATCCCTAAAATCTATTTCATATCTTATTTAAAATCTTTTTTAAAATACTTTTAAATAGATACATATTTAAAAAATAAATATTCAAAACTTACTTCTATAAAATTCATTCTAATATAAATATATTTAAAAAATTATTTTTATAAACAATAATTACTTTTTTATAAATTTTAATAAAATCTTTCTTTTCTAATTACTATTTTTTTTAGTTATTTCAACTTTTTAAAACTTAAAAATACTAGATAAATTTAAAAATTTAGAAATTTCTCATTCCACTTTCTATTTCCTAACTCTCACGCCTCTGTATCTACATTTCAATTACCATTATGAACAGAAACTACATGCTCCGCATCTCCATTCCACTTACCATTAGCGATCATGGACGGCCGAACGAGGTTTTTATGGAATAGTTCAAATCTAACTCAGGAATTTCTGTATTTTTTTTCCATAATACGGACGCATTTGGTAACTATGATTTAACTTCATTAAAAGAATATACTTTTTTAAGTAAAGCAGGTTTAGAGTAATAAAAGTTTGTAAGAGCAGCCATTGCACACAGAAATACACATGAATAATATATATCTATTACTCTATATTTTTAATCAAACTAATACATCACAATATTTATAGTGCTGCTCAGATCCAACCACTTCTAAATATGAATAGGGAGGTTGAGATATTCTCTCAACATCCACCTACAAATTTGTGACTAATTCTAATATGAGTATGAAAGAATTATCTTCCAATACTCCCCCTTAATTCTTACATACATATCATAACAATAAAAAATTATCTTCGTCTCACTGGTTTTCATCAACAACTCTACCCACTCTGTAGTCTTCTAGATTCCTCTCTTTCTTTCTTCACATCTTCGAGCTTACCTTCCAACCCATTTAAAGTACACTTACCTCTGACCATCAATGCTGAATTTGTAAGATTAAAGATTCTTGACACCCCCGAAGAAGAGCTCGACACTTAACTACCCTATTAAAATATTTCCATCTGTGAAATAACCCCGAAGAATAAATTTCAACAGTCGTATAGGAAAATATTCTAGGTACAGAATATGATCAGTGATCAATCCTACAAAGTGACCTTTACACACAAGGATCTCACTGTATAACCTATAACCGATGCTCTTGAAGCCCGAAACACAACAAGACCCATCAGCATATAACAAATTAGTCAATTGTTCTCTCGGCACCGAAGAATGTCGAGAATGACTAATTTAAATGATGCTAAATTGTTCAATAATTGGTTCTGCACTACACAAATCTCATAACAACAAATTCATAATTCTACATATGAACAAGCTACACACTCCATCAACGCAATTATTCTCCCATGAATGATGCTCCCCAGTTCTTCCCAATCAAATTCGCTACTTTCTTCTCTTCATTGTAACGCATTCTCGGCATATCAGAAACTACCAGCTCGGACATAAAATTATTTCGAAAAACCGCCCTCCTCACTAACATCATTTTCTTGCCCCTCTAATCCCATCCTCTGCGGCAAACCAAAATGTCATCGACCAAGACATCTTTGAGTCGGCGTCGGCAATCTATGCAAAATACAGAGTGGCCTGGAAGAAATCACTCATCATGAATGAATAATTATCCTCAATAATAAGTGCATTCATTAATTAACAGAAATCAAACCAATGTAAAAGACGCCAAAGACAATCTTGCAATCCTGTTCAGATGTTGCTTGATATAGCCCGGGTATGGTCAAGTTTGGTATATATATATCTTCGTTGGCCGTCAAATGTTGAATGAGGCGAAACTGAAAAAAAAAAAATATACTTCATTGGAAACACTCTTTCCTATTTCCTTTTCCTTGGGATTAATCTATATCTACACAGTGACACAATATGCTTTGGAATATTTCTTTATGATAGAAAGTATCATGAATAACTATTTTCTATTTATGAAAATCAAACATCCCTCTAACTGAATCTAATTCATGCATCTCCATCACCAATCTGAGAAGAGAAATGCTGAGCTGCTGCCCGATGCTCCCATCGGGATTGATCATATGAAAGGACTCTGAATCTGAAGACCCAACAACTCGTTCATAATTTTCTCTCATATACATGAGATCGCCTTCATCTCCCTTGCTCACAGTTGGAAAAACTCCGGCCCCCACCGATATGGACTGCATTACCGTCAATACTGCTCGGTCGTTCTCTGTAATATTGCATTTTATAGAAAAACCCACCTTGTGCCCATTGCAATACTGGTCCATACAGGAACAGAAAAAAAAGACCCATCGTGTGTGTTGTCCTTGTCACACTCCAGAGCAATCCTCAGCAAACCGTACTGCATTTCCTTTGCCAACAGGTAGATCGGCATGGAAAATTCCAGAAGCAGAAGCGTAGGTCTGCAATGATCTTCTTGAATATAGAAACTAAATACAAAGATACAACTGAGAAACATAACTACACTATTCTACTCTCCTACAACATGCTCAATCTCATATCTCTCACATCTTCCTGGCCATCCCGTGAGGGATTTAAGTTAGTAGTGGCTCTGATACCAAATTAAAGTTTGTAAGATTAGCCATTGCACATAGAAATACACATGAATAATATATATCTATTACTCTATATTTTTAATCAAACGAATATATCACAATATTTATAGTGCTGCAGAGATCCAACCACTTCTAAATATGAATAGGGAGGTTGAGATATTCTCTCAAAATCCACCTACAAATCTGCAACTAATTCTAATATGAGTATGAAAGAATTATCTTCCAATATAGACATAATAATGTGCATTGAGTTTTGGTAATATATTAGTTTGTTATCTATTAAAATTTTTTGTCATTTATTCATTCTTTAATGTTAAGAATTTATTTATTTTTGTTGTTTTTTATTTTTATTTTAATATATTTATTGGTAAGGTGATTGGTTGAGCTCTTAGTATGAAATGTTTAATAACCTACATTTTTATGTCTATTAGTTACTATTTTTATTTTTTAGTTTTTTCTATTATTTCCGTTTTCATGAATTATTTTTCCATATTTTCAATTTAAGATGACTTATTATTACATTAAAAACATATTGTAATAAATTTAATAATAAAATTTATATATATATATATATATATATATATATATATATATATATATATATATATATATATATTAAAGTGTATGTATATTAATATAAACCATATTAGTTAATCACATTTCTTGATTTTTTTGTGATGGTATTTAACAATAAGTGTTTTATTAGTTGTTTTATTTTTGTGATACAATTTTTGTCTTTATTATTTTTTAGTTCAATTAAGCTATAATTCAGTACTAGCTATTACTTAACTCCTGTATTTTAGAAGTTTTGGAAGTTTTTTGGGTATATTTTTCAGTCTAATTTGCTCATAATCTTATAGGGATTTGTTTGAATCATAAGTTTGATTTGTAAACTCTCCACTATCTGATTTTCCCATAATTTTTTTAAGATATTGAACCCATATATACAATTAAAAAAAACCTATTTTAAACAACAAATAACAAAATTTGACCAAAAACTTTTACTAAATTCCAACCAAAAAATCCAAAAAAACTTACAATCTAATAAATATATAATATGCATATATTAATTGAAAAACTAATTTTTTTTAATAACAAAAATAAACGAATAATTTTGCATTTTGGTGTTATCCCTTTCACGGTCACCGGGACTGTGATGTTTCGTCGGAACAGAAAAGATGAATGATATATATGTTTCATTCCATGAGTGCCACATTTTTTTCTCCTTCGCTTACCAAATCCTTATTTTAATTTCATCTGGAAAACTCATGAAAATGGAAAAATTATAAGTTGCCTGGTTTTCGAAGCAAAGTTGTGCTTACTGCTTTGCGTTGCTTTCTTCGATGCAAGTCCAAAAAATGGATGACAGTAGGCAGGGAAAAGGAAAGGGACTAAAGTTATCAATATACTAACAACATGGAGGTCGGTGCAACATCACGAACCATGTCTCGCTTCCCTGTGTCTAGCCAAATCCATGAACCAATGTCACACATCATTATTAGTAAACAAACAAACAACCAGAAGGTGCAGCATTTTAATATTTGTTTTGTGCACACTAAGTTGCTTTTTCTACACCCACACACATTGATATAAATATAAATATTGCATTATCTATCACCTAATTTTTGTCTTTACATTTTTTTCCCAGTGAGTGAAGCATACCGAAGAGATAACCTTGTGCTTGATCACAAATTAGTAATCAAATCAGGGAGTATAATGATTTTTCTTTTCGTTTCTGTTTTAAAGAATATTTTGTTTTATAATTGATATATATATTATTATAAATTTAGGTTAAGTAAGTATTTATTATAAATTTGAACTAATCAAAATTTTCAGATGTAAATTCTTTTTATAGTGTAAAATATAATGTGTAATTTTTTATTGTTGAAATTATATTTTTGAATGTTGTATAAATTTTTTTAAAAATCATATATAATATATATATAATTAACATTAATCTATTTTAGATCCAAATGTTTTAGAGCATGTTCAATTTTTTTAATTATAATTAACATTATTTTTTTATTTAGAATATAAATTTTTATTTATTTTAAAGATAAACTGTTAACTCTATAGAAAAATGGACAGATAAACATACACATCTCCTTCACAGTAAAATAGATCTCCCTCACAGTAAAATGTAAAATAAGTCGAATAATCAATAAACCTGTTATAAAATCCCATCATAAAATTGTGTAACAAGTTTTAATATTCCATAATTGATAATTTAAAAAAATACAAACAAAAAAACTATATTACTATAATAAAATAAAATATTATAAATTATAAATGAGGAAATTACTCATATTAAATAACCTATTTATTTATAATAAACTAAAATAATATCCCATGATAATAAAATATTCTTACATGACAAATGTTTTTTTTTTTTTGTAAATATCGTAGGTCCATTCTATTGACTATTTTCCATTGAAAAGCAGGTTACAAAAATGAAAGTTTCAACTGTAGCCTCAACCTGCCCGAAGGAAACCAGGTCTGTTGGCCATCGATAAGCATGAAATGCGTTCCAAAACTGGAAAAGTTTCATTGTTCTATGTCCTACATTAGCTAACTGTTCCATAATATTACTTTCTAACTGCTGTCTTTTAATTATATAGCATAATCCTATAAACATTCAACATCAGTAAAGAGAAACTAAGCATCAGAACTTGAAACAGGGGCAGGGTCTTTCAGCGTAGACCCGGGCATGTCCACTTGTTGCAGTTGTTGTAATTGCTTTTCCATGCGGGCTACTTTGTCGTCCATTCGGTTCATCCTGTCTGCTGTCTGATATTGGGTGACCTTGATATGCGAAAGATGGTCCTGCATATCTTCCAGTTTGTCCATTATTCTGGCTTCCATCTTTATTATATCCATGCTTTGCATACCCGGGGGATAGCTTTGTATGGCTTTTGCTAACAGACATTTCATAGTCCAATATGTATGAATAGATTGCTGAAACAGTGAGAGGCGACCTCTGGTATTCGCTGGATCGTTGATGAAATCTAGCGCTTCTTCTTCTACTGCAATATCTTCTTGTTCTATTTGAATCTCCTTTTCCCAACCTCTAATTTCCTGTCTGGTCCTGGAAGTATTTGTTTGAACATAACTATCTAGCAGAGTTTCCATCCTTTCCTGGGTCGATTTCCGTTCGCGTTTCTTCGGCTTTGATTCTTCTTGCTTAACCTGTTTTCCTTTCCCAGATTGATTGTTTGCACGACGTTTCCCCATCTTTCCTCGGTTATACAGCTGTAACATGCATAGATAATGAACTTTAGTTACAGTCCTAATCCCGTCAGCTATCCAAAATTCATTACCTGTTTGCTGGATACGATAGCGAAACACACCAGTGCCAGCGGCTCCATTCCTAATCACTGGGCTGACAATCCTCTGTCTGCCAGTGTTATGATGAAGAACAGGTTTAACCCTACTGAAAGCACTAGTCCTGGCGGTCAATTTCAAAATACAATTGGAGTTCTTCTGCATCATAGACACAGAATGGAAAAGGGTCCTATTCGCTACTACAATTGACATATGAGGCTCATTCATAGACCCAGGGTTTGAATTGGTAGACTTATACTTCATGCAGATGAGAGCAATGCGATAAACAGCTTTTTTACTGCGACTGAGATCTAAATTCCACAACCACAACCTAGGGAAATTACAAGAGACATCTGCATGCATGACCAGACTGACTCTGACAAACAGACTCTTAAACTCCCTACTTAGAGCAATTTTGGAAAGACCATTTTTGTGAGCGGTTGCCTGAATGCAGGGGTCCCTGAAACATGGCTCCACTCTTTGTTGAGCCGGCATATCCAACTCAGAAATTACATTACCTATATGATCACGCAAAATAAACCACCCACACTTCTGAGCAGTAGCGAGATTATCCATAATGAGCAAAGAAAAGAGGTTTTGAACATACCACCACCCAGTCGACTCCCTGAACAGAGCTCGAATACGCGCCTTCTCCTTCTGTCTTACTCCAGCGTTTGCATGCAATAAGCATAGCAAGCCCGCTTGGAGAGGGTTAAGGAGAAGACTTACCATACAAGGTTGAGGCTGTCCTCCGCCTGACAACACACCCTGTCTGACCTGCAAATCTATTAAACTCCGCTCGCTTCTGTCCTGGCCTCGATCATTTTCCCAATGTTCCATTATTACCTTAAGTTGCCGCGTACCAACTCCCGCCGTCATCAAATCCTTGGTTGTTGCTGGGCCGCCATCTGTTCACCCCGATCGGGGGTCTTATCCTTATCAACAATCACTTGCAGGGCGTATAATTCTACCTCCCAAATTGCATCTATGGGTCGAGCGTCAATAATTCTTTCCGGATTCTTGCATCCCCAATTCGCAAGGTAATCGGCTGCGGCATTTCCTTTTCTCTTGATATGCTGAGGCACCATGTAGTGAATCCGTTTCAGCAAATTACCTATTTCTTGAATGAGACCTGCAGTCCTCCAGCTTTGAGTTATTTTTTCCCAAGGTGTTCCTTCTTTTAATTTCCGGAGAATATTCGTTACAAGGGCGGAATCCCCTTCTATTATCAGTTTATGGTAATTTTCACGGATTGCAATGCTAATACCTTGTTGGACTGCAGCTAGTTCCGCTTCATTGTTCGTTGCATGTCCCAGATCGAAAGCATAAAACCGACATACATTCCCCTCTAAGTTGCGAAAGATTCCCCCTGCTCCTGCTTGCCCCGGATTGCCTTTAGAGGCTCCATCAAAATTTAACTTTATGAACCCTGGATGGGGTGGTGCCCAATGATCCTCGGAGGTTTCTCTTGGTGGCCTGAATTTCCATAGGTGCTTGTATAACATTTGAGGTTTCAGATTTAAATATTCAAGAATTTGTACCTCGAAACCTTCCACTTTCCAATCTTCATCTGTCCAGCTCTCACTAAGGATGGTTTCTCGAATATTCTCAATGGTCCTTTGCCAGATTTGCTGTATTGGGATCTTTATATCCTTAAAAATTCTATTGTTCCTCTCTTTCCATGTGTTCCATATAAGGAATCCGAATGATAGGTTCCATGCTCGATTGACCACTTGGCATTGGAATTTACCTTTTTGCCATTTCCTGATCGTCTCAATTATGCTGGTGTTATCTCTGTCCGTTTGTCTGAACAGTGTTTCCAAGTTTTGCCACTGCTGGTGTACATAAGGACAAGATATTAAGATATGATCTGTCGTTTCCGGGTCTGCGTGACATAAGTTGCATCTGGAGGGACCTATCATTCCTCTTTTTTGAAGGTTCTCCCACGTAAGAATCCGATTATGACTAACCAGCCATATGAAATACTCAACCTTGGGCCAATGTTTTAATGCCCAAATTTTTGTCCACTGAGATCTGCCTGGCTGAAAGCCTTGTTGTGATTGAATCCTATATCCTTCTTTTATTGAGAATAATCCTTTTGGCATGTATCCCCACCTAAGTATGTCTGGTCCTGCTGCTTTCCTTATTTTCCGAGTTTTAAGTTCCTTAGTGAAATTGCCCCATTGATTGGTTTCTGGGGCTGTCAACCAAGTAGCTTTGTCTTTCCATTTTCTCCACTGGTCTTGATTGTTGTGCTGCCAATAATGCTGAAGAAGTATTTGGTTGGGGCTGCTTGTGAAAAGGAAAATTTCTCCCAGATCCAATCTACTGAATAATTTCTCCCTCTGCTGCCAAGAGTCTTCCCAGAAAAGCGCTGTACCCCCCTCCTTAATCTCCCAAAAGCTGTGCAACCTTATCAAATGTCTATTGTCTGCTGCTAGGTTCCAAATCGGAGATCCTTTGGGTGTGATATCTACCTTTAAGCGACCTGCTATGGTTTGAGGCATATCATATTTGATTGTCCAAATATTCTTCCACAGATCAGTGCCTCCCTGCACCCACCGCCACCAAAGCTTTGCTCCCATCACATTATTCAGGATAGATGGATCTCTCAGACCCAATCCACCTGTTGCTTTTGATTTAAGCAGCTTTTCCCATGAGAGTAGAGCCCATTTCCGGTTATCTTGAGCTCCCTGCCATAAGAATTTTTTGAATTGTCCTACCAGTTTTGAACAGATTCCTTTTGGGCATGCTCTTGCAGACAATTGGTAAATCGGAAGGGCTTGCAATACTGTCTTTAGGAGGATGAGTCTTCCTGGCGCATTTAATGACCTGAATGACCAGTTCTGAATCCTGGTGGTTACTCTGATCAATGTGTCCTGCCAATTTGCTATTCTACTAGGTCCAGGATGCAAATTCATTCCTAGATATTTCATAGGGAATGAGCTCCGTTGAAATCCTAGTGTTCTTGCCAGAAAAGCCTGAATCTGAATGGGGCAATTAAAAAAATAGACATTTGACTTACCATTATTCACTTCTGTCCCAGACGCTGCCATAAACATATTTAAAGTTGTTTGTATTGCTTTACATTCTTTCAAGGATGCCTGACCAAACAATAAGACATCGTCTACAAACTGCTGATGAGTCAATGGGAGGTTTGGTCCCCATAGTTTCAACCCTTGCACTTTTCCTTCTGCTAGATGCACCTTGAGGAGTCTCCCTAGGCCTTCAGCTGCTATTATAAATAAGAATGGTGATAAAGGGTCCCCTTGGCGTAGACCTCGGGAGCTTTGGAAAGGGGTGGACGGGCTACCATTAACTAGAATTGAATAGTGGGCAGAAGTCATGAAAGATTTCAGCCATTGAATCCATCTTTCGTCAAAACCGAAAGCTCTTAGCACCTGCATCAGATATTGCCAACTGATCCGGTCATAGGCCTTCGATAGATCTAACTTTATGAGCATACCTCTTCGTTTATCAGTTTTAAGTGAATGCATAGCTTCCTGAGCTGTAATTATCCCATCAAGGATTTGTCGCCCCTTCACAAACCCTGTCTGTTCTGGTGAAATGAGAGTATGTAGTAAAGGTTTTAATCTATTTACCATGATTGTTGAAATAATTTTATAAACGACATTGCAGAGCGCTATTGGCCTAAACCCTTCCGCTGTATCTGCCTCTTTGTGCTTAGGTATAAGAGTGATAAAAGTTGCATTCATGGCGGGGTATAGCGTTTTGAGCCTTCGTGATTCCTCCACGACTTCCAGAATGTCTGTGCCCATGAATGGCCAGGCTGATATGAAGAATTCACTCGTAAATCCGTCTGGTCCCGGGGCTTTTTTCTTGGGCAAGTTCAAAACTACCTCCTCGACCTCTTTTAGTGTTATTTCTCTTAACAAAGCTAAGTTTTGCTCCCTACTGATAACTGTTAGGTATACGTTCTTAAATAATTATTACCATCCTCAACAACGGAATCTAGAGATCGTGTCTAGCTGTTGACCTTCCTATCTAGTGACCTCTGCCAGAAACCGACTAAGAATTCAGAATTGCAGGAAGAGCACCAAACATAAAATTGTGAGAGGGAGAGTGATCAGGTCTGTCAGCTCTGTAAACAACTGCAATAAGGCAGAAGATAGACATTCAAAAATGCATTTATCTGAGACGGCCTCTGTGTGCACTGTGCATATCCTGCGGATACAGAGGTCAGAGTGTATAACATTCAGATGGTAACCCATAACCAATATTTACTATTTACTATGTTATTGAATTATTAATATTCGATGGGTTTATTAATAAGGCAGGCTTATTAATATACTAGGCTGTATATACTCACCCTTGAATTTAAGGACATACATTATCCAAAAAAAAAAGAAATACCGCATAATGAACACATACCACATTAATATGTCGATACCACTAGTGCTTAGTACTTTTTCTCACTAGATTTGATTAGTTTGCAATATTCCATAATAATACATAATTCAAGTTCTTGTTTTAGCGTTCAAATTGTTTGAAATGAGATTATTTCTCAAACAAAATAGAGTGCCTTTCATCTTATTTTATATATATATATTAGTATAATTATATTTATTGATGTAGTTGATTTAAGCTAATAAGCGTATATGAAATAGATTTACAATTACGTGAATGATTGATATAAGCAGACAAGCCTATATCAACTGTAGTATTTTACCAAAATAAATATTATATATTTATAAATATAATTACCAATATATTTTATATATTTACTTATGATATATTAATAATATTAATTATATGCATTATATATATATATATATATATATATATATATATATATATATATATATATATATATATATATATATATATATATTATTTAATAATAAAATATATGATAAAAATATATTAATATTTTTTTCAGTTTTAACTCAAACTATAATATAATTCAAAATTAATATAATAATACACTGATCGGGATGAGAAGGGGATGGTGGAATTGGACAGCTCTACATGGTGGAGAACGTTTGATGGCCATCATGCATTAGGATAATGGAAAGGAGGTGGTAATCCTTACCATGAACATGATTTAATGATAATGAAGAAAGTCGTCCCGAGTCATCAAAACGAGTCAGAAACTTGGAAATACGCCGGCAACGGGGAAGGAAAATTAATATGGTAAGTTGATATTGTTGTAAGGTTATAGCTCAAACAGGAGAAGGAACTCATATGGACGTTGCGATGGAAGGTTTGTAGGGAAAAAGAACTCAGCAACGCAGGTGGAGGATTACTTCGTATGTAATGGCTTTTGTCACTCTAACTTCACAATTCGATTTTTCAGTTCTCATGCGGACAATGAAAGAAGATGATATTACAGGGGTTTCTACAATGTTATTTGTCTTCTATAAAAGGAGTTGGCCATATTTTGTATTCCTCTCTTCTTCTAGTTTTCATGCAATGGTAGAGGTGGCTGGTCTGGAGATAGAACCATGTTTTCGTTGCCCTCCCACCCCTGCTTGCCATAATCTTAGTACTTTAAATTGACCTAGTTAACTCTGAGTTTTTTTAAGTCGTATGTATGTATGTTCTGGAATTTCTCTTTTGCTATCATGAAAGGTAAGTTAAAGGTTTTTCAAACCATCCAAAAGTATCGTAGAGAGGATACCTACATGCATTCTATGAATAATGGTAGGTTAAGCTGTAGGCATTACTGTGTTTACCGCCAAACCAAGTTTTCCCTAAACTACGTGTGTGCCTCTATCTAGAATGGAAAGTCAAAGCATGTATGTGTTTATTATCTGCTTCTGTCACAATATCAATGGGTCAATATTTCTAATTGGGGAACTATTTCTAATTTGGTCATTCTGGGTAAAGGGTTGCCAAACCAATTGTACGGCCAAATTTGTATTTCTTTTAAATTCCTCCTCTCATTAAATCAATTGTGGATTACTGTCAGGAATGGGTTTACAATGCTTGTCCATTTTGGTAATTCCGACTCTGGCAAGCAATATCAGCTCACTCAGATAACAGTAATTCCCACAGCACTTATTACTGATTCTACGCTTCATGTTACTCATCACTTTCGCTATACAGGGACATTGTTCATCTCTACAATAGGCCTTATCTGTTAGGCCATAATGGCAAAAGTTCAAACTAGTAAACGAAAATAAATAGGTAGAGGTAAGAAGCTACAAACAATTCAGATTGCAGGCCCAAGTAAAAGAGGCAGAAAGAGTAATAAGAAAATTCTCGAAAACATTAAAGATCTTTATGATTCATGGAATCCAGTTCATATTCGAAAAACTATTGAGAGTTGGGAGAGGTAAACTGATGATGAAGATGATGATCTCAAAGAGCAAGAGGCTAGAATGGATTTTATTTCTGACCCAGGAAATACAAGAGGCAAAGTTTCTCTATTTCAACAATCAGTTAAGACATATTGGAAATTGAAATGTGTACTAGCAAAAGCAATGTCGAGCATGCAAGAAAGGGAAGCTAATTCCTCGGTGCTCTTTGAACTTCAACAGATAAAACAAGATATTTGGGAGATGGCCAAGGCACATATCCAAGAAACTGCTTGAATTGGGAGGATTGAGAATCAGCTCCAAAACATGCAGCAAGCGAAGATGCCAGGGTCTAATGCAAAGGACCTAGCACCCGTGGATTCTTCTAATGGATAAAATTTTTCAGTTTATAGTTTTTTATGTTTTTCGTGGATAATACTTATAGTATCTGTTTCATTTGCAACTTTTATGATCATAGTAAAGTGGTTATAGCTGTAAGTAGATGGAAAAAACAATACCAATTTTGGTTGTCTTTTAAATCTCTGAAGTGGCCAACAGACCTCCTTTCCTTTGGGCAAGTTGAGGCTACCATATACAGTAGAATATGTATAGCAACTTGCTCTTTAAAAAATATAAAATAGAAAGGTACCACGAAATTTACAAATAATAATAATAATAATAATAATATTTTATTATTATTTATAAAAAATATATATCGCTTACCAATATCCTAAATGATTATTAATATTTTAAACCAAAAGAACTAATAAACCCAAGGGTTTAATAATATAAACCCAAATAATTGGTGAAGCAATGGATAAATATTAATATTACAAACCAAGAAATTAAAAAACTCTAAGAATAAATAATTTAAACTAGAGAGATTAAAAACCCCTAAGAACTAATATTTAAAACCAAAAATCTTAACAATGTAATAAACCCTAAGAATTAATATTTTAAAATAAAAAACCTAATAAATTAATAAACCATAAGAATCAATATTTTAAACTTAAGATATTAATAAACTCACATTATAAACCAAAAGAACTAATAAACCCAATGGTTTAATATTATGAACCAAAGGAATCGATGAACCCAAGGGATAAATATTAAAAACCTAAGGGATCAATATTATAACCAATAAACCCAAAGAATTAATATTTTAAACTAAAAAGCCTAAGAAATTGATAAAGCCTAAAAATTAATATTTTAAACTCAAGAGATTAATAAACCCAATGGGTTATTAATATTATAAAACAAAAGAACTAGTCAACCCAAGGGTTTAATATTGTAAACTAAAGGAACTGGTGAACCCAAGGAAAAATATGAAAAACAACACAAGAGATTAATACACCTTAAGACTTAATATTTTAAACTCAAAAACCTAAGAAATTAGAAAACCCTAAGAATTAATATTTTAAACTCAAGAGATTAATAAACAGAAGGGTTATTTAATGTTGTAAGACAAAAGAAGTAATAAGCCGAAGTGTTTAATATTATAAACCAAAGAAATTATTAAAATGATAAAGTGAAGGAAAAAATAAACACAAGCATTTAGCCCAAGAAATTAGTAAACCCAACGGAAAAATATTATAAACAAAGAAATTAATAAACCATAAGAATTAATATTGAAACTCAAGAGATTAATATACCCTAATAATTAACAGTTTAAACTCAAAAACCTAATATTTTAATAAACTCTAGGATTTAATACTTTAAATTCAAGAGATTAATAAACCCAAAAGATTATTAATAATATAAACCAAAAGAACTAATAAACCCAAGGGTTTAATATTATAAACCAAAGGAATTGGTGAACCGGAGGGAAAAATATAAAAAACCTAAGGGATCAATAATGCTAAGGGATCAATATTAAAAACACAGGAGATTAACAAACCCTAAGAATAAATATTTTAAACTCAAAAAACCTGAGAAATTAATAAACCATAAGAATCAATATATTAAAATCAACACATTAATACACCCAAAGGGTTATTAATATTATAAAAAAAAGAGCTAATAAACCCCAGGGTTTAATATTATAAACCAAAGGAATTAGTGAACCGAATAGAAAAATATTTAAAACATAAGAGATCAACAAGACCTAGGGATTCATATTAAAATCAGAAGAGATTAGTCAAGCTTAGGAATAAATATTTTAAATTCAAATGAATGAGAAACTCACCCCATTGATAAAGAGATTAATAAATCTTAGGAATTAATTCTTTAAATAAAAAGGATTGATAAAGTCACATGATTATTAATATGATAAACTAAGGGGAATAATATTAAACCAAAGAGATTAATATTATAACCTTGAAGTATATAAAATAACGTTGATAAATACTATAAACTGTGAAATTAACAGGGTTGACCATGCTTGTTTTAAACATTGAGACAATTTTTGTCACAATGTGAAATTTGACCATGGAAGACATTGATTGACTACGGCTAACACTCATTAACAATGGTTTCCCATAATTTATTTTCATATTGAGACAATTTTTTTCATAATGTGACATTGGACCATACATTAATATCAAACTCTAGGACTAATACTTTAAACTCAAGAGATTAATAAACCCAAGGGGTTATTAATTTTATAAACCAAAATAACTAGTAAACCCAAAGGTTTAATATTATAAACCAAAGGAATTGCTGAGCCAAAGGATAAATATTAAAAACCTAAGGGATCAATAAGACCTACGGATCAATATTAAAAACAGAAGAGATTAATAAACCCTAATAATTAATATTTGAAACTAGAAAACATAAGAAACTAATAATCCCTAAGAATTAATATTTTAAACTCAGGAGATTAATAAACTCAATGGATTATAAATGTTATAAACAAAAATAGGTAATAAGCCAAAGTGTTTCCCCAGATGCGGGTGACAACAGAAGGATGCATTCCAACTTCATCTTCCACGCCCACGAGGATGAAGATATGCAGCACAAGTCCTCACCCGATGTGGAACCTCATGCTAGCAATCATCTGCCTCAATTGAATGAGACAAGGCATGATGAAGACATGCTTGGACAACATCACCCCCTCTAGGGTACCTCTCTACAACAATTGTTCTAAATGATTACCTAGATTGGCACGCCGATCAGCCATAACTCCTCGTCAGAGTCCACTCATGAAAATAGTTATGGTACGTAGCTACGTGTGAGGCATAATGAGGTTCTACCCCTTCACATGTGTCACGGGTCTTTTAAAAGGAAGGTCCCTCAGCATAAAGAGACACACAGCAAGCTCATTCATGATTATTTGTTCATTAGGGAAATTTTGAGGTCTAAAATGGGCCTCCTAAGGAAATAATAAAATAACAGCTAAACCAATAAATTAATATTTATAAATCTGCAATTCACTTTTTTCACCACAATCCATATAACCATGGTTAAATTCAATTCAAAATTTGTACCAAAATAAAATTAATAAAAAAATTAGATTGATGTAACTATAAATAAGAGTAGGCTTTTCAAGAAAAAAATCATTATCATTTAATAATTAATGCATTTGTCATTTGTACTTAAATAAATTAAAATAAAATATAAATATAAATTTATAAATTATTAATTATATAGTAGGTTATTAATTAAAATTTATATTTATTAAATTGTATAATAACATGTAATTAATGTACTATATAAAAATAATATAATATAATACAATAAATGTAATATATTATTTTATGTATGAATTTTATATTACATATTAAATTGATTTTGTTTATAACATAAGAATAAATAATATATAATATAAAAAGGAATATGATATATATTCTATATCATTTAGATTATTTTTCATAATATTATAGATAATAATATATAATATTAATATAATCATAAAGAAATGAATTGAGTTATATTTAAAATTAAAGAAAAAAAGTATTGAAATAGATTTAATTTATTTTATAAGTATAATATAAGATTTATATACATTGAAATTTAGATTTTTTTTTCCGGGAATCTAATATAACTTTTTTCAACATACAAAGTTAATATACCTTTTTTCATCATACAAAACTATTTATTTTTTTTTTTTTAATTTTAATATTTTTATATTATTATCAATATTATAATAATATTATTTATAGAATTGATTTGTCCTAAAATTACAAAGTTATTTTTGTATTTATTTTGATTATATATGTGTGTGTGTGTGTGTGTGTGTATTAACTTATAATTAATTTGAAATTGTAATATTAAATAAAATGAGATGAATATATAATTCAAAAACAAATATAAGAAAATATGCAAATATAATATTTATTCAAACGTATGTAAAGACATGAGGATTGTGTATGGATATGCATTGTTTCTATCAAAAAAATATGAAATGAAAATAATAATATTTTATTCAAAAAGTGTGAAACAAAATTTATTATCAGTACTTTACATTGAATTTAAAAGTACTTAGAGCACTACCATGGTTAACCATGAGTTTTTATCCACCATTGAGAATGTGACAAGTACCTTTAACTCAAGAAATGCCACCTCAACCATTAGGGATGTTGTCATCCCCTAAAATGTGATTGGTTCTCATAAAGTGAATTTTGATTGTACATTTTCCTTAGGAGGCCCATTTTAGACCTCAAAATTCTCCTAATGTGTTACAGTTCCTACCCTACTACACTCCCAGTCTAATGTGCAGCCCTCCCCCAGAACTGCGTTGCGTAGAAACTCTTGGGCTGTGGTTCACCCTGCCTGCGCATCTTACCCCAACTCCATCTTTCCTTCCAATCCCACAAGTCTGAGTGTAACCAATATCTTGCACCCCTTGATGCGCTTTCTCCTTCAGTGATCCTCCCCATCCTTTGGCACTCCTCCCTGGCTTCACACTTCCCTCCCTTCTTTGTATTTCCCTAGTTTTGTCACTCCTCTATTTTAGCTTACCATGGCACCTAGGCTGCACCAAAAAACCATCTGTGGAGGTCAGAGAGGAGCGCTGCCCGGTCGCTACCACCGAGGGTCGGATAATCACTTGGATTCTATTGAAGGCTCCTCCTCAGGTAGTCATGCTAGACAGAGGCCCGAACCTGATCAGGAGGAGGAGGCCCCCTCATAGGTTTCGTAGAGAGGCAGAAGCAAACCACGAAAGTCCACAATTGTGCACCAGGTGCACCCCTTGCCTCACAAGACTGAGCCTCTTTCGGCTCAGGATGATGAGGGGGATGACACAGATGTTTGGATTATGGATTCTGAAGGTACCTGAACACGCGTCCCTGATGCAGAACACCCGGTGGCTCCCATCCTCTACGCATCAGTCTCCAAGCCTTCATGTCTACCCACTTATACATAAGAAGCTGTTGTGCAGGCGTATGTCTACCCCATAGTGGTGGAAGATCTAGACAACGATGATAAAGCTGAAGACTAAGGATTGCAGAGTGGCTAAGCTCTTCTTTGTTTTTTTGTCACGATTGCTATCACCAAGGAATTTCTACTTATGCTAGTGCTTCAACGCATTTTGTAATTTCCTGTTTCATTTATTTTTCGGGCTGGTTTCCTCCATGGAGGCAGCCCATTATCTGCACAAAAAAGGCTAGTATTGCTTAAGCGCAACTTACCAACCCAGCCTGTAGTATATGTACTATTTCTATTTTCTAATTAATATAGATTAGCTTCATTTACCAAAAAAAAATAAGCCCAAGTGTTTAATATTATAAACCAAAGGAATAATTAACATTATAAAGGTAAGGAACAAATAAAATTAAGCATTTAATATTATAAACCCAATAAATTAGTAAACCTAATGGAAAAATATTATAAACGTCAGGGATAAATATTAGTATTATAAACCAAGAAATTAATAAAACCTAAGAATTAATATTTTAAACTCACGAGATTAATATACCCTAAGAATTAATAGTTTAAACCCAAAAACCTAAGAATTTAAAAAACCATAGGATTTAATGTTTTAAACTAAAGAGATTAATAAACCCAATGGATTATTAATAATATAAACCAAAAGAACGAATAAACCCAAGGGTTTAATATTATAAACCAAAGGAATTGGTGAACCCAAGGGAAAATTATTAAAAACCTAAGAGATCAATAAGGCCAAGGGATCAATATTAAAAACACAAGAAATTAAGAAACTCTAAGAATACTTTAAACTCAAAAACCTAAGAAAATGATAAAACATAAGAATCAATATTTTAAAATGAACTAATTAATAAACCCAAGGGATTATTAATATTATAAACCAAAAGAACCAATAAACCCAAGAGTTTAATATTATAAACCAAAGGAATTGGTGAACCTGAGGGGAAAATATTAAAAACATAAGAGATCAACAAGGCAAAGGGATTCATATAAAAAATAGAAGAGATTAGTAAAGCCTAGGAATAAATATTTTAAATACAAATGAATGAGAAACTCACATGATTAATAAATAAATTACTAAATCTTAGGAATCAATTTTTTAAATTAAAAGGATTCATAAAGTCACGTGATTATTAATATTATAAATCAAGGGGAATAATATTAAACCAAATAGATTAATATTATAAACCCGAAGTATATAAAATACCTTTGAAAAATACTATAGACCGTGAAATAAACATGGTTACCATGCTTGATTTAAACATTGAGACATTTTTTGTTAGAATGTGACGTTGGACCAACTATGACCATGGTTGGCCATGGTTGATTTTCATACTGAGACAGTCTTTGTCACAATGTAAAATTTGACCATGGAATACACTGATCGACTATGGCTAACGCTAATTAACGTTGGTTTCCCATGGTTGATTTTCATATTGCGACAATGTTTTTCATAATGTGACATTGGACCATGCATTAGTATTAAACTATAGGAATAGTATTTAACCCCTAGTATTTAGATTTAATAAAATGAAGAGACTAATATTATGAACTGAAATAATTTGAAAACTTAAGTAATAAATGTTATAAACCCAATGGATCAACAAATATAGGGAAATATTAATATTATCGACATAAAATATCAATAAAGTGAAGAGATTATTAATATCATATACCAAAAACATCAATAAACTGAACTGATTATTACTTTTATAACCCAACATATTAATAATATAAATAAAAATTATTAATAAACTCAAGTGATTACTAAAGTCGAAGGATCAATAAAATTAATAAAAAAATATAAAAATCAAAGAAATTAATAAACACTAAGAAACAATATTTTAAACTCGAGAGATTAATAAACCCAAGGGATTATTCATATTATAAACAAAAATAATTGATAAACCCAAGGCTTTAATAGTATAAACCAAAGGAATTGGTGAACCCAAGGGACAAATATTAATAACCTAATGGATCAATAAGGCCAAGGGATCAATATTAAAAACAAAAGAGCTTAATAAAACCTACGACTCAATATTTTAAACATAAAGGATTGATAAAGTCACATGATTATTAATGATATAAACCACAAGTGATCAGTCAACCTTACTGATTTTTAATAGTATAAACTAAATGAATTAATAAAATAAAGTGATATTCAATTCCACCATCAATGCAACCAAATAAATAACATTGAAATTAACATATATTTTTGTTGTATTTACATAAATAAATTCCACTACAAAAATGAACTTGAAACTCTCTGTCAAAAGTCATTTATCAAATAGCCTCTTCTAGAACATAACCATATCGACCATAAAAGGACCAATTCAAATCAATGGGATAATGATCACAATACTTAACGATTTCCAACCAATCCCTTCTTGTTTTTCTCCTAGCCTCCCTCATGTGCACATGAAACAAGTATTTTACATTCATTTTGATTTCATCTAGCACACGAAGATCTTCATCCATAAAAGTAGGATGAAATCCATGTTTTCTATTGAACTTGTTCCGAAGCTACGAAAGAACACTGATCAGTCTAGAAATATTTTCCCCCACATAATTATAATAGATGCCATCATTATTATCCATATCTTCATTTGAAAGGAAAAACGACAGAATAAAAATTAATACACGCAAAAATAGAAACATCTATATATATAAGGTGAATGATACTTGATTTTGTGTGAGAAGCATCTCATTTCAAATACTTTGATGTTAAAACAAGAACCTATATTACTGTGGAACATTGCAAATCAAATCTAGTGAAAAAAAGTACTAAGTACTTACACAAGCGCGCATATATATATATATATATATATATATATGCGCGCTTGTGTAAGTACTTAGTACTTTTTTTCACTAGATTTGATTTGCAATGTTCCACAGTAATATAGGATATATATATATATATATATATATATATATATATATATATATGCGCGCTTGTGTAAGTACTTAGTACTTTTTTTCACTAGATTTGATTTGCAATGTTCCACAGTAATATAGGTTCTTGTTTTAACATCAAAGTATTTGAAATGAGATGCTTCTCACACAAAATCAAGTATCGTTCACCTTATTATTTATATATTAATATGTAACATACTTTAACTTTTAGCTTATTGTGCATTCTACCTTTAAGGCTTTCAGTGGTGTGGAACCCCGAGCTGAAGTGATGTGTGACCTCTATTATGTTATGATTAACGTCCAATGTTGTGAAACTGAGAGTGCATCTTGTCTCCGGAGGTAGTCCAGGCTCATATCCCACTATTTTTCAACAATAATATCATTTTAGATAGAAAAAGGAGCCGCCATAATGCATAAATTGTATAATTTAATTCTATTTACATCCATTAAATACAAATGTAACGTGAAATCCCACATTTGTTTCGTGGTATAATTGTTTCATAATTTAATTTTATTTACATTCATTAAATAAAAATGTAATGTGTGATCCCATATTTGTTTCCTTGTGTCTTTCCATTTGGAAGAGAGTGGAGAATTATTCTGATGGGAGTGATGAGATGAGTTCCAAGAACAATAACAGTTTTTATTATCCTTTATAAGAGATGAGTTCCAAGAATAATAGGATTTTTTATTATCCATTACGGTTTTAATTTTTATTTATTTTTCATAATAATTGAATTAATAATTTTATGGGAACTAAAGCTCACAAAAATTAACTAATTTATACCTTAGAAGTAGATTCAAAGTTATATGGACCACTTTCCATAACCCATTATCAGGGAAATGTGTAATTTCTTTTGTACTCAACATAGAATTTACATATGGAACTATTAAAAAATATATTAATAACAAAAAAAAAAGTTTCACTGCCCATTATAATTAAAAATATCTCAATGTTCACATCAATAAAAAAAATTGCAAAGAGGTGTTTTATATAACTTATTCATGGAGATATTGTTATTCCTTTTTTTCTCTAAATGGAGTTGCCATGTGGCATTTAAAAACATATTAATAAACAAAAAGTATCTCAATGTTGTTTATATATATAATATTAATCATAAAACAAACAAAAATTCAAATATCAAAGTAATGTAATTTATCAGTTTAAAGTAAAGAAATTATTATGGCTAACCAGATAGTAGGTGTGAGATCTTTGCTCAATGACCTAGAGGAAATGTTGAATTAAATTATTTTGAGAACCTAGGAATAGCCTCAAATAATCAAGTTAAATAATATGCCTTGTATCTTGAGCTTAACTTGGTTCGCCCTACCAACATCCCCAATCTCATCATTGTAGTGGATTCCAAGAATACTATCACACACTTCTAGTTGGGTTTTTTTCCTTCTGATGATGCTCAATTGTCCTCGATTTTTCAATGCATTTTGTCTCCTTCACTTATTCCCCTTTGTTTCCTTTTATCTTATTTAGGGACTATTGAATTAACTTGTTCGTAGAACCCATGAATAGCCACAAACAATCAAGCTAAATCCTATGCTTTATATCTTGGACATAATTTTGTCTCCCCTCTCAACATCTTTAATCTTATCATTCTAGGGGATTCTAAGCATTTTAGAAATCACCTCTAGCTAGGCTCTCATCCTTTTAATGCCATATTATCCTCGATTTTTTGTTCCTTTTTATTCTTTTTCATTTATTCCCCTTATTTCCTCTTATCATTTTTTCACATTAATAATTCTCAAGATGATTCTCAATTCTCCTTTGCAACTCAATGGAGGAACTCAAGGTAAATGATCAAGGTCCCACCCTCACATTCCTTTATGGCTTCCTAAAATTCAACATATGCATGGTCAAAACATTGTGGCTTCAATTAACATCATGCATTTGATCACATGGCACATCGTTCCATCATTGATGTCACCTAGCACCTCTCCTATTCCTCTCATGATTTCAACCCTCACCTATTTTTATGCCGTGGTGAGATAATTCTCATGTTAAAGGATTTTGAGATTTGTACTTCCCATAACACATGTGCGTGACCTTCAATGTCGACAAGGCCAGTCGTTATGGAAAATTATATCCATCCTCCACATATTTTGGTGTTCAATTTGGATTCACAACCATAATTCATATGAAGTATCTCGTGGATTCAAGGCTCCAATCTCACAGTTAACCTTGGTAACATGTCACCCAATGTTTTTGTGAATTATGGAAAAAAAAGGGAAAACAACACTATTAAAGTCAGTCTATAGAAACATGCAATGGATACTATCACTACAAGGAAAATACCCTCTAGCAGAGGTTATAAAGGAGGTTTTTAGTGTTATAAAATTGGCCGAAATTGTCAAAAGAAAAAAATCATACAACAATTGTTTTCATTAACAGAGGTTTTTGCAGAGCTTCTAACAAAATTTCAACAGAACTAAAAAAACTGGGCGGGCGGAGGTTTGGATAAAAATTGTCGGTAAATCCAATATACTGTTTGAGAGATATGGATAAAAAATTATGCTACATGAGTGTTCCAGAATTGCTACAGGAGTAACAGTAGTGTTACAGGAGAGATCCTTTATAAAAATTATGTTACTGAGGTGTTGGAAAATGATGAATTCATTTCTTAGAATTAAAAAGAAACACAATAAATATGCAAAGGATTTGCTACTTGTAGTCTAGGTTGCGTAATTGTAAATTCTCCAAGGGTCAAAGGTATCCAAGTTAGTAGGTTGGTAATCACATCATTCATTTCTTTTGATTTAGGTTATTCACAATCATTTCTCCTTATATAAGAAGAAATATCTCTGTGTTAAGTGTTTTCAATTTAAGAATTTAATAAGCAAAGAGAATTGAGATTGCTAGTCAAAGTTGTTCATAAGAATTTGATGGATAGTGTTAGCACCCTGTAATTGAACCTCTAGGCCACGAAAAGGTTTACAAGGGTCACCAAAAACTTGTCTTGTCTAGAAACTGGCATTTTCTAATCGAAGGGGAATTGCTCACTCGAAAAATTTCCAAATGTAAGAAAAAATAAAGCTTAAGGACACAAAAAAAGACCAAATATGGAAAGGTAAATGGTATTTAATTATGTTGGCTGGAAGACTTGAAAGGGAGGGCCATTGGGCATGAATATATTATTCATATTTTTTACATAAAACTATATTCTCTTACATGTGAGACTTATTAAAACATAGGCAAGGAAGGTATAATTTCAAGTTGCAACATTTTTCATAGCATAGTGAGTGAGTTTTAGAAGAAACTAGAAAGTACACAGAGATATCTAATCAGTTGCAATAGAGCATTGAATGAATTATGCAACATATATCTCAGATCAAATATAAAGACGAATACATAAATCGAGCACCTAACTAAGGGTGATTTCCATCACAATTCAAAAAGAAAAAACAATCACCAAGAGAATCAACATAAACGAATCTTGAAAAAAAAATTTAGCACCAATTAAAAATGAAAATTTAACAACGACATGGATACTAAAATTACACATAAAAAGGGGCAAAAAAATTGAAAACCATACCACATGAATCTTTGGCCAAGTGGAAAATTCTCTACACTGATAATTTTATTTCAGCAAAAAAAAAAACATAGTCACGGGCCTTCTCCTATATCCGAACCCTTTTTCCTTGTTATTTTTGGTTTAAATACATTTTGGTAAACTGAAAAAAAAGTATACATGTTATCCACTAAATACAATATACATGTTATCCACTAAGTGAATCAAAACCAACTGAAATTAGAAACATCAAGTTTTAAAATCTAAAACTAAGGATAAAACTGCAACATCATTTTTTATAAAATTAGCTTGATCTTATCTACTTATTTGATGTCTATCAATTATTTTCTATCCATATCACCAACATCACAATAGGAAGGTCCAAAATAAACTGAAATGACAAAAAAAAAACCATAATGATGAGTTGTACAATGATTGCATAGTAAGCTCCAGCTTAGCATAGAGATGGGTTGTATCAGCTGAAACCAAGAAAATTGGGATGATTACAAGGCCACTGAGCTGGAGTAGTACCCACCTGATTTATCCTTCCATGTGTGCAAACCTCATAAATTCCCAGTCAACATATCCCCAACAAGATTTCAAATTTTTTGGTTTGTTTGTCATTTCCCTCTCCAAAACAAAGAAATTTACAACAATCCATCATAGGTACCTCATACCTCCCACCAAGCATCAAAATTCCAAAAATTTTACATTTAGAAATTGAATTTCAAAAACTTCATAATTTTGTCAACAAGGAATTGTCAAAATGGGTCTCTGAGTGGCACCTGTAATTCCAAAAATATACCACCTATATAAAAAATGATATATGTTTTAGTATATGAACTTGTGTTTGAGAGAAACCTAATTTTCCAAAAATTATTCCCAAACTCCTTAGAATATGTTCTCCAAAATCATGACGAAAACAGTAAATTGCATAGTCTAAAAAATATGCTTTGAAGATGAATTTGAATCTCCCAATATATGACACTGGTGTAGAAAATTAAGTAGGGTTTTTTTTTTTGGTCTGTGCTGGAGGAAAAATATTTTAGTTTTACAAAATTTAGTTCCATTTGGTTGGAAACCACTTTTGAAAATGGTGACTGAAACAATCACTTTGGGTAGGAGTTGCGCAACGGCTATGTGAGTTGTGTTGAAAGAATTTCCTTAAATCTGCTTGGAACTTTCTTGAATCCTTGGACTGATTTAGCACTTGAATTCTTCTTAGATATAACCGATAATCTAGAATCAATTACATCATTCTTTCCAAGGATATACTGGAGGTTGACATTAAATTCTAGTCCTTGAAAAAGAAGCTCTTCATCCGAAATTGTATTCACAAGTTGCACCACTCGCTGCTTGTAAAATCTAGAGAATTTAGCATTTCTAATAAAAAATCCATAATACCTTGATAATTTTGAATCTCTGGCAATATCAAACCTAGAACATTAGATCCCATGGAGGATGAGATGCTTCACCACCATATTCACATTATTTGGGAAAAAACACCCACTGCTACTTAGGATAAATAAATCTAGATGTCATATTTTTGTAGCACATAGGATCTGAACATTACACACTCCAAACATAACCTCTTTAAGTGTCCAGAAAAATAGATCCATGGCACGATTTGTTTTATTGAAGTAATTTTATATAAATTCGAGGCATATTATTTCTTATGTGCTACCTGAGACCAATAACATAAGTGGGCTCCTTGTGATAAGCATATGGTATCGAAAATTCATATACAGTAGCAATGCAGAACTCCTAAACAATAATGAGAAAATGGGTGCCTTACAAGGATGAACATGGATGTGCCATAGGACTTGAGGATTATTTAACTCAAAATCATTGCCAGAAAATTCCTTACAACAACAACAATGGACTTAATGCCATAGGAATATTTCCTTCTATCACCTTTTGAATCCAAACTCGTGAAATTTCTATTTATGATCAGCATAGGTAGTGAAGTTGCTACAAAGATATCATATAAAAGAATTAATCCATATACGTATGGAACATAAATTCCTTACATATTGATAACTTTAGCTGATGAGAGAGAATGTCTTAAGATGAATGAAAATGAATGCATCTATGCAAAATCTACCTTTCAAATGATGCATTATCAAAAACAAATTCTGAAGATTAACCAAGGTTAAGAAGAGGCATGACCTTTAAGCTCCCTACACATGCTTGAAAAGTAAGGACCGGTGAGAGGGTACATTGGAGTTATTTTATAGAAGTCCAAGTAGGCTGCTTAGCTTTTTTGACTCTCTTTTCATATAGTCCTTTAGACTATGAGAACTAGTGGTTCATAGGCTAAATTTACAAACTGTGAGTTGGACTTATGCAGGAACACAATAAAATACATGAATACACATAAACATAGAGATGCAGTAGAAATAAAACTTCATTTTACTAATATCACATAACTAAAATATGCTTACAGACAGAATAGAAATAAACTAGCTACGACATTGGTAGCTTATCTCTTAGAAGAGATGTGGCAGCTACATGACTCTTAAATGTGTTAAAATGAGGCTCAAAGGCCTATTTATTATGGAGAAATAATGGGAAAACCTAAACATCCAAAAACCTAACCCTAGGAGATGAAATGCCAAACTATGGGCCTCATTGGGGTAAATTGGTGCATCAATTTCCTGGGGTCGTAACTTTGGCATACGATATTTTTTTGATGCACATGATACCTCATTAGAAATATCTATCCAAAGAATAAAAATTCTAACAACGAATATCATGTCAAAAGTCTCATATTTGTCAAGGTGATTTTCGAAAAAAATGTCATTCCAAGTCTCGAAATGGCTTTGGAAGTTCAGGATTCAAAAAATTGCCAAAAATAATAAATTGTGCTACAGTTAAGGAAAATGAAAAACTGAAAGAAACAATGGTGTGGGTCGAAGTGCAATAGGCAAGTGGCCACCAATACCCACCTCAATTAATGTGGCCCCCAAAATGAAATAGTAAGATAGGCACACTGATTCCTAGATTATAGGATCCTAACATATCGTATGATGTGTCATGGACAAGAATTCATTCCCTCATTGAATTGAAAACTGAGGCCACTATTGTAAAAATCACTCATTTTCCAAAGCTGCTACAGGAAACTCCGTTTCCTATAGCAGCCCCTATTTTCCACTAAATTTCTTTTTTTTCTCAGACAAGTCTTAAAAAGGTTGGAAGGAAAATACATTCGGAAAAAAATTCAGTGTGTGTTGAGGGAGGTATCAAGGACACATAAACTCCTATAAATTAAAAGATAAGTGGTAGAAGAAAGAGCATAGATTTGCATAAAAAATTCACACATTTTAGAATCTCCAAATTTCAGAGGAGGATTTAACTAGAGAAAACCCAAAAGCATATAGAGAATCCATCATCATCCTGAAGTGCTTACTATTTTCTAAAATTACAAGTAGATGAGTTTATTTTAAAGGGTAAAGGGGTATGATGATGATATTGTGTGGAGAGGCAGATCATGTTGTTGTAGCATATTCTGACAGAGAAACAAGATGTCGAAATTCTGACAAAAGATTTTGTAAGAGGTAAATTCGAATTCCATAGAGGTAGGATTCGGGTGGAAGATAATCCCTTTCTTGCTAACTAGGAGTGTTGAAAATGCAACAGGAAAATATATTTTTTACTTTCCCTTGGTCAGAATAGATTAAAATTCCTATTTTAATTTCAGCAGAATACTTGGAGGTATTTAACTGAGGTGACATGGCTTTTGTCACCCATTTAACTCAATTAATTCTAGTTGGAGACACTTGAATTCAGTTTAGTATGATTGGTTACTAATTTTTAGCAATCTATTTCAGTTAAGTTGAGTTATTATTCATTAAACTATTTCCAACTATTGGAGAAACTAGTGGAAGTTAAATAAATTCAGTCACACTCATTCGTCATTTAGTTAACTCGTCAATCAACCCAAAATAATTGATGCATGCAAAGAATTCGAGTTGCCCAGTTGAGATTAGAGTTCAAGGGAAGTGTAAAATCACTTGTGCACTAATCCAAGTTGTACAGGTTCTGCATGAATTCAGAGGACGAGCCTATAGGAATTGCACAATCCAATTGAGGAATTCGCCCAAAAAATAGGGGATAATTCCTCAATTAACAACGCAAGGAAGTAGGAGCTTGGAGGCTTGAAAATATCGCTAATTATTGGCTAAGGTTAGTCAGTCAGGTAGAAGATATAAGAGATAGGTGCAAGTTGTTCTCAATCTTGAAAAAACATATTTTATTCATCTATATTCTTTGATTAATGCCATATAGATAGTAAGGGGTTTTCAGCAGTTGCTTTCCCTTAGATAAATCTATGTGCATGTGTGATTTTTCCTTCTGCATATTAATAATTTGTGTTCTAGGTAGTGAATTTGCTTCCACAAATCAGTAGACTAGCTTCTAGTATTGTGATTTAGTAAATTTCATGACCAGTTTAGAATCTACACATCAATTTCTACACACATACTTAAAAAACCATAACATCTATTTAATTAAAATGGAAAATAGAGCATGATTACTTTTGATATAAATCTCAACTTTTGATTTGTATATAATTCTAGAATAATATGTGGAGCTTAAATACCTACCATCCACCTAATAATTATTGATAATTAAATTATTTTTTTATAATAAATAATGACAATATTGAAATAAAGTAAGAATTTAGTTCATTATTATAATTTTTTCAATCTTAATAAATTGTGAGATGTATCATGAAATAATTGTCATGATGTTTATCATAAATTAATGTATTTATCATAAAGTAATGCCTATCAATATTTACCAATGATTTAATTTAAATAACTATCTGAATTGGTAATTGAGCTTAGAAGGGATGTGTAATTGTTTCCATGCTGAATGTGGACTAGACAAGTGTTCCTTTTAAAATATATATAAAATATACTTCAAATTAAAAGATAATGTCAGCTATATTAAAATAAAAATAAGCTTATAAAGCCTATCATTCCTTTTGTGCTCAACTTGGATTTGACATATGTCTTTTTTAAAATAAAAATATTATAAATCATAGTCACACTTACATATTGTATATGTTTTAAAATAGTGTTAATAATAAAATGTTTATAAATCATATAAAGTAATTGGAAAACTAAATTCTTATTGTTATACTATTTCATGTATCATTATTTTACATTTTGAAGCAAGTTGTATGAAGGGTTAATTTTAAATGGAGAAAATATTTGTTGGAATTGCATTTTTTTAGTTATTTTCTTCCATGTATATTCAGGGATTTTCAAAGGATTGAATTCATTTATTCATTAAAAAATGCAATTTAAACAATGAAACATTATATATACATATAGAGGTTGTTATTATAACCATCATCGATAAAGTTTTTAGAAAGATGTAATCTTAAAAAAATACATTTTTTTAAAGTTTCACACTATAAAAAAAGAATTAAAATAAATCTATATTAATTTAAAAAAAATAGAAACACACAACTACATTATTATAATAAAATTAATATAAATCAATAATTTATTTAAATTAAATAACAAACCATTATTAAAAAAGATATCCTATAATAATAAAATATTCTTACCTGACAAATGTGAGGTATAACTTCTTATATAATTATCACCAACGTAATCACAACCCAGTCTAGCTATTGAATGTAGCGGCTCACCTGAGTGACATCTGTCAGAAAACTATTAAGAACTACGAATGGCAGGAGCGCACCAAACATAAAATTGTGAGAAGGAGAAGTGACTTCTGTCACCTCTCTAAACTAAGAATATAAAATTCCAAAGATGCATTTATCAGTGATTGCCTCTCTGTATATCCTCTTACAGATTCGTAGAATATTATCTTGCAATAAAATTGATCAGAGTGTCGTGACATTAAGAAATGTAAATACCTAGTACTTCTTTATATTAAATTTGATTTGCAATGTTCCACAAAGGTTTTTGTTTTAGTGTGTGGTGTGTTTGAACTGACTTGTTTATTAAACCAAAAAAAACTCATGTTTTAACAAGACCACAATTTTCCTCGAAATAGTAAATACAAATTATTGTTTTAACCTGTGGAATCGTTGAACTGATTTGCTTATCAAACTAAATCCAAAATCCTGTAGCACTCAGGAATCTATCTACCGCTTGGCCTTTCAATGGAATAGAGCCCCCGAGCCCGGCGATGGTGACTTGTCATACTTTAAGGTCCAAAGTCCAATCTTGTATTATTATTATTATTATTTAATTTTAAATTTAAATTAATAATACGATTTACAAATTAAATGATGTTTTTTAAAAATTATATATTTAATATTTATCATAAACAAAATATTTGAAAGTTTGTTTTTAATAAAATATTTTTATTTGAAAAAGTTGTTTATATCACTTAGTCTCAGAGATGTGTTATTCTTTTTAATATTTGACCTTTAATATAAATATATATATATATATATATATATATATATATATATATATATATATATATATAATATATTATAATTAAAATATTAATCAATGGAGAAATAAAAATAAAACAGAATATCAACTCCATGAAACTAATATATCAATTGAAAGAAAAAATTATTTATGGTTAATTTTAACTTTTTTTACAGTTAAGCATGTTCAATGTCTTAGTATCTTTTTTCTCTTCCGTTTATTTTTTCCATTTTTTTCACATGAATAATTCTTAACTTAATATTAATCCTCATGATCAATTATCAAGGTATCACCTTCCCATTCTTTATATCTCCCTCCAATTCAAGAAATGTCCTAGTTTAACCTCATGCATTGTACTCACATGACATATTAGGATCCTTTTCACCCAAGTTCAAATCCCCAAAATAACAATAATAACTTTAATATAATGACTTCAGACTCATGATATAATGAACAAAAACATATATATTCTTCATATATAATATAATATTTTTTCCATAATATAATGGGCAAAAACATATATATTCTTCATATAAAATATAATATTTGCGCCATAAATATTATTATGATAGTTGTGAAGAAAACAAAATCTATAAAGTTTCACTCTTTTTCACTCTTTTTGATATACTTCATTAACTTAATCTAGCCATAAAAATATTTAAATAAATAGATTAAACATAGAAAATATAACATAATAGTATTCAATTCATTGTAAATATGTATACTATTAAGATTTATATACTATAAAGTTATTTGTCATGCAGTACATTCAAATACATGTAATTCTTAACATTATTAACTTTTCAAATATAGTGAAATCATATAGAAACTATAGTTTTAATGATTCTATATTAAATTTTTCCTAATTTTAATTTGAGTTTTATTAATAAATACTTATATATATAATCTAAAAAATTAAATTAAAAAAAAACGAAAATATTCTTGTAACATGATTCTCATTTCTTTGTTTCATTATCACAATGCTTTTCCTTATTTTCGTTCATAACCATCCCTGACATATAACAATGTTTCTCCTTACTTTATTTTATAACCATCTCTTACATATAACTCAAATGTGTTTATTTATTTATATATATATACATATATATTTGAATGAATTTATAAAATGTAAAATTGTAATTCTTTTTAATATAACTTAAATGTGTTTAACTAAAATTGTTTTTGTTTGACTAAGAGTTGATTTTTTTCCGGCCTAAAGATTTCTTTAAAGACTCAAGTTCCAGAGACATCTCCCAAGAGTGAAAGAGCCTTTATAAATAGTTGGAAATTTATTCTAAATGACAAATTTCTCCTTGAATAATAGTGATGAGTCAACCTACACTCTCATACCTCACTACTCATTTGAAAAAACAATTATGATAAATTTTCTTACTTTAAAATGAAAAAGATGAAAAAATGGTTCAAATGTCCCATTAATTCATATAGAAAATGTCAATAATGGTTCATATTCCTCTTTATATATTCTTTGCAGTTTTATATCCATCCTTATATGTTTCCCAATAATTATTTTAACTTTACCAACCCTTTATTTACATAATCTAGCGTTTTTTTCTGGAAATGTTTGAATCTTGTGTTTATAATACAAAATCCAAAATATAATTCAAATTAACAATTATAATTCAAATTTCCTAAACTTTTCACCAAATTTTATCAAAATCCTCCTAAAATATTTATTATTTTCAAAATAAATTTACCCCTCATAAATAATAAAAAGATACGCTCATCATATGGGGTCACATGCAAACTCTTTCTCATTCACGTTTCTGACGACGGTTACATGCAATCCGTTTGTCATTCATATTCCTGTCAAAGGTTTTATTATTCTAATGTTATTATATTGTACTTGGAAATTTTTGTTTTTATATAAAAATTAGAGGGCATGGAATCATATTTAACGTCGTGAAAGGAATACACTTTTTAGTAACGCATGGTTAAAAAGATACTATTTAAGGAAGTAATTTTTGTTCTCAGAAAGTTTCGAGGTTTTTAAAGGACTTATTGTGTACTGATTGTTTTTAAATGGATTTATAAATTAGTGGGCATAATTAAAATCAATAAATTTACATTATTATCAGTATTAATTAAAAATATAGAAAAATCAGTGTATAAAATTATAAAGTGATTTAAAAAATATAAAATATAAAAATATAAAAAAAATCCAACCAAATAAATTAAAAAATTAGGTGATAGTTTATTATATTTGGAGTAGGTCTGGTATAATGTACTCAATTTTATTTTTTTATTTTATATTAATTTGCTTTCTATTAAATATTTGTATCATTTATCTATATTTTAAAGCTAGGAATTTTTTATTTTATTTTTATTTTTATTTTAACATATTTATTTATAGGGTGATTAGTTGAGCTTTTATTATGGGATGTTTAATAACTTCTATTTCTATTTTTATTAGTTACTATTTTTGGTTTTTTTCTATTATTTCCAGTTTCATGAATTATTTCTTCATATTTTCAATTTAAAATAACTTATTCTTATGTTAAAACATATTTTAATAAATTTAATTATAAAAATAATATATATTAATAAAAAATTATATATATATATATGTTTATATAAACCATATTAGTTAATCATATTTCTTAATTTTTTGTGATAGTATTCAACAATATAATATTTTAATAGTTATTTTATTTTTGTGATAGAACTTTTCTCATTATTATTTTTTAGTTTAATAATGTTGTATTTAAGTATTAGCTATTATGTAGCCTTTGTTTTTTATAAATTCTGGAAGGTTTTTAGGTATATTTTTTTGTCTAATTTGATCTAAATTTTATAGAAATTTGTTGGAATCATAAGTTTGATTTATAAACTGTGTATAATTTGATTGCCTCATAAGTTTTCCAACATATTGAACCCACATATAAATAAATAAATAAATAATAATAACAAAATTTAACTATATTTTTTTTACTAAATTCCAACCAAAAAAGCAAAAACCCTACTATATAATAAATATACATATATTAGAAATAATAAATATGCATGTATTAGTTGAAAAACTTTGTGTGAAGAACAAAAATAAATGAATAATTTTGCATTTTGGTTTTATCCCTTTCACGGTAACCGAGATTGTGATGTTTCGTCGTAACAGAAAAGATTTGAAGATATATGTTTTATTCCATTAGCACCACATTGTTTTCTCCTACGCTTACCAAATCCTTATTTTAATTTCATTGGGAGAAAACATGAAAATTGAAAAATTATAGGTTGCCTTGTGTCTCACTGCTTTCTATTTCATGCGTTGCTTTCTTCGCTGCAATTCCAAAAAATGGATGACAGCGGGCAGGGAAAGGAAAGGGACTAAAGTTATCAATATACTAACAATATGGATTTCGGCGCAACACAACGAACCATGTCTCGCTTCCCTGTGTGTATCCAAATCCATGAACCAATGCCACACATCATTAGTAAACAAACAAACAACCAGAAGGTGCAGCATTTTAATATTTGTTTTGTGGACTCTAATGTTGCTTTTTCTGCGCCCACTCACTAATATAAATATATATAGTGCATTATCTATCTCCTAATTTTCTTTAATTTGCAGTGAGTGAAGCATAGCGAAGAGAAAATCTTGCATTTTATTACAAATTAGTAATTAATTAATAATTAAATGAGATGTTATATTTTTTTATTTTTTAGTTGAAGTTAGTGACAGAATATATTGTTTTACAACTCATATATATAATTTGAGTGGGCATAATGGTTTGAAGAGCATGTGTCTTTTCCTAAAATATTCACGAGTTCAAAACCAGAAATAAAATATGTATGTTTTCATAGACTTAATAGTCAAATAACTACCAGAAAATCCTTATCCCATAAACAAAAAAAAATCTTTTACACCAATTTTAAATTAGATAATAATAATATATAGATTAAAAATAAAATCCCTATAGTGAAATTGCATATATGTTCCATAATTGATAATTTTAAAAAATTACAAGCAAACAACTTTGTTATTATAATAAAATAAAATATTATAAATTATAAATTAGTAACTTACGAATTAAATACTATATTTATTTATAATAAACTAGAATGATATCCCATGATAATAAAATATTCTTACATGACAAATGTTAAGTATACGTACTTACATAATTATTACCATCCTTAACAACCGAATCTAGAGATTGTGTCTAGCTGCTGACCTTGCTATCTAGTGACCTCTGCCAGAAAACGACTAGGAATTCAGAATGGCAGGAAGAGCACCAAACATTAAATTGTGAGAAGCAGTAGTGATAAGGTCTGTCAGCTCAGTAAACAACTGCAACAACGCAGAAGATAGACATCCAAAAATGCATTTATCAGAGATTCCAAAAATGCATTTATGTGAGATTGCCTGTGCACTGTGGATATCCTGAGGATATTATCTTGCCATAAAAATGGTCAGAATGTCATAATATTAAGATGTCAACCAGTATTTACTATACTATCGACTTATTAATATTGTTGAGTTGTATCTACCCTCTGATGAATTTAAGTAAGTACATTATTAAAAAATAAACATATACCCATATACCCAGACCACCAAATTAAGATAGGTTAGTACTTAGTACTTTTTCAACTAAAAAGTAAGTACATTACTAAAAAAAATAAACATATACCCAGCCCACTAAATTAAGATATGTAAGTACTTGGTACTTTTTCTAACTAAATTTGATTTGTAAGGTTCCATAATGAATACAGGTTCTTGTTTTAGCGTGTAAATTCTTTGAAATGAGATGTTTCTCAAACAAAAATCGAGTACTGTTCAGTTTATTAATACATAAATATATTAATATGTAACATGCTTTAACCTTGTAGCTTATCACGCATTCTACCTCTGGGCCTTTCAATGGAGTGGTGCCCCCAACTGAAGTGATGGTGACTTCTCATACTTTATGTCTAAAGTCCAATATTGTGCAACTGAGAGTGCATGTTGGCTCCGGAGGTAGTCATGCTCATATCCCACTAGCGTTCAACAGTGACATCATTGTGGACAGGCAAAAAAGCAGCCATGATGCATCAATGGTTGCATAATTTATTGATGCATAATTTTTTTTTATTTACATCCATTAAATACAAATGTAATGTGCAATCCGACATTTCTGCCCTATTTGTGTTTTGGTAGCAATCCCACATTTCTGTCCTATTTGTGTTTGGTATTTGGAAGAGTTGTTAAGAAATCTTCTAACGGCAGCGATGAGTTCCAAGATTAATAGCTGCTTTTTTTCATCATTCATAATAAGTGGTTTTTATTCTTAATTTATTTTCATGACAATCTAATTAATTATTTAATGGGAACTAAACACCACACAAATCAATTAATTTATATTTTATGAGTAGATTCAAAATTAGATGGAGCACTTTCCATAATAAATTATGAGGGAAATGTGTAATTTATTTTGTAATCAAAATGAATTCACATATAACACTGTTAAAAATATATATTAATAACAAAATAAAGTTTCAATGCCCATTGTAATTAAAATATCTAAATGTTCATTTTAATGAAAAAAATTCGAGGAGGTGTTTTATATAACTTATCCTTGCGGAAATAGTGTTATTCCTATTGTCTTCGACATAGAGTTGACATATGGCATTTAAAAAAATATTAATAGAAAAAAATTATTTCAATGTTTTTTATAAATACAATATTTATCACAAAACAAAATGAAATTCAAATATCAAAGTAATGTAGTTTATCAATTTAAAGTAAAAAAAAAAAAATTATGGATAACCACATAGTAGGTGTTGTATGTCCTAGAGGAAATGTTTAATTGACTTATTCTGAGAACCTAGGAATAGCCTCAAATAATCAAGCCAAATTCTATGCCTTGTATCTTGACCATAACTTGGCCTTTGCTCCCAACATCCCCAATCTTATCATTGTAGTGGATTCCAAGAATACTATAAGACACCTCTAGTCGGGGTATGTTCCTTATGATGATGCTCAATAGTCCTCGATTTTTCAGTGTATTTTTTCTCTCCTTCACTTATTCCCCTTTGTTTCCTTTTATGTTATTTAGGGAAAATTGAATTAAATTTTTCTTAAAACCCATGAATAGCCCCAAACAATCAAGCTAAAGCCTATGATCTATATCTTGTACATAAGTTTTCCTCCCCTTTCAACATCTTTAATATCATCATTGTAGGGGATTCCAAGAATATTATAAATCACCTCAAGCTAGGATTTGTTCCTTTTAATGCAAGAATATCCTCTACTTTTTCATGATTTTTCTAATTTGTCATTTATTCCTTTTATTTCCACAAGAACTTATCCAATTTTCAAATTAATAATTCTCAAGATGATTCTTAATTCTCCTTTGAAATTCAATGGGGAACTCAAGGTCAATGGTCAATGTCCCACACTCCATATTTCTAGATGGCTTAATCCAATTCAAGGCATGCATGGTCAAACCTTTGTGGCTCTAATTAACTTCATGCATTATGATCACATGGCACATCTTGACGTCACCCACCACCTCTCCTATTCCTCTTAAGATTTCCTCCCTCACTTGTTTTGATGCATTGGTGAGATAATGCTTATGCTAAAGGATTTTGAGTTTTGTACTTCCCATAATACATGTGAGTGGCCTTAAATGTCTAAGGGACTACTAGTTATGGCCAATCCTATCCATCCTTCATTTAGTTTGGTGTTCAATTTGCATTCACAGCCACAATTCATCTGAAATATCTTGTGGATTCAAGGCTCCAAGATCACCGATAACCTTGGTAATGTGGCACCCAATTTTATTGAGCAATATGGAAAAAAGGGAAAAAAACACTACTAAAGAGAGTTTATAGCAGCATGTGGTGGATATTAAGGACATTCATTTCTCACTCTACAATCTCCAAATTGGTTTCTCCAATCATACCATGGAGTTTGAGACTTTTGTGGAAATTCTACTTAGGCATCATAGGCACTGCGAAAAATTTAGGATGAGTGTGGAGCTCGATGCTCCCAAAAAATATAATTCCAACCCCAACAAGTGGAAACCATGTAGATTCAATTTCCATCAAGCCACTCAGATATACCCCCCTCAATACGGAAATTTCACCACTTCCATACCTAAACTATCTTGCTCCTGGAAATCTACACAATGGCACTTATGCTTAGAAGCTTCAACATCCTAGGTGTTCTTTACATGCAGTGTTTTGCAATATTAATATTAATATATTTTCTAGGGTCTATAAAGCTAGTTATATTATGGAAATTTTTTTCTATTTTCTTTGTATTTCGATCGAGATACATCAAATTTCGTAAAATACAAATTTTTTGTATATTAAAAAAATAATAATAAATTACTTAAAAAAAAAAATCCATCATACATATGATAATTTAAAATTAAAATAAATATATATAAACATAAAAATTTATATATAATTATCATAAAAAAAAAAACTAAAATTTATAAAATCATAAATAATGAAATCTAAAATTACAAAAATAATAATACTAATCTATTACACATTAAAAGGATCTTTCTTGCACTATTTAGGATATACTCCAAAACTTTAACATTTTTTCTAATTAGTATAGACTCCAACACATATACCTATTATTCTATCACATATATTATTTTATATTCTATTATATTATATCAACAATTTTAAAATATATATATAATTTTAAATTTTATGACTCAACATTTAACATCATCTAAGGAGTATCACAGTAACTTATGTTTATTAAGATATGATTTAATTATGGGTGGCAAGAGCGGGGAGTGATTTATTATTCTTTGAGAAAAGCTCAATACAGATTCACTTGGGCTTTGGGTATAACCAAAAATAATATGGCAAGGGCATATGCAATGTGTCAAGGTCTAGTTTAATGGAGAAAATTGGGAGCTTATGAAGTGTTGATCATTAGTGATTATACAACTATAATCTATCATTTATTCATTAGATATCTTCCTCTAGCATTGCGATTGAGAAATCTCTTTCGAAGAATAAAAATACTCTACAACCATATGCTTGTCAAAAGATGTTTTCATGTTTTAAGGGATCAAAACATCGTAGAAGATCAAATGAAAATTTTGGGCACCACCATGAATAAATGGGATCTGTGGTGGCAAGGAGTAAGGGGATACTTCCCCCTTCCTTAGCTTCAATGAAAAGTGCAATTGAAACAAAGAGGCCCTCCTCAAACCTAGGGAGTAGCCATGATAACTACAAGGGAAAAGGGGATAAGCATACAAGCCAACAAGTGGCAAGAATCCATCTAACATTCTAGAAACTTAGTGAGTCATTTGTTTCCTTAAGAAAAGATAATTTTGATCCTTCGAAGTGACGAGAAGCTAATAAATTGGTTATCATTTTTGTGAGTAGGAAAATTGTGGAGAAATTAGGATCCATACTTCATTTTGCATGCATGGAGGATGGGCTCGACAACATGAGGAAGCTTTGGGGAAGTATTAATTTCTTTCAATAGGGAATAATAATTAGTGTACATAGGGACCAACATAAACTGAAAGGGGAGGAAGTGTAAAATTACAATGAAGGCTTGAGACTTTCATATCTCAACAATTCCTGATTTATGAAAGCAGGTGGATGCACTTATAGGTATAATTGGTCGAAACTTAAGAAGGAACAAGTAAATTGTATCTAGCTTAAAATGGAAGGATCAAAGACATGATTCGGGGATTATATATGTTCATGTTTGGAATAGGTAGTGGATAATCAACAAACCTAGAATTATGTGAAGACAAAAGGTATTAAAGGGCCTCTTTTCTTAATTATGTTTAGCCAATTTAGTATAAGAAAAGTCAGAATTACTCCTTGGATAGATTTTTCCTGGGGTGGTGCTAGTGATTGTAGTTTCTTGTCTCTCCTTATATCATACAACCAGTCTCCAGATAAAGCATGAGAGAGTTTGATTTAGGAATCCTTAAGGATCCCATTTTGGAGAAATTTTTTTGTCAAAATCAAATTACACTTACTTCCAATGCGTATCCTTTCTTGTTAGGTTTGAGTTTTCACCACATAGAACTTTTCGTCTCGGTAATACGTTGGGGGATCATCATGAGGAAAAAACCGTCATGTTGGTCTCTGTATTGTCAATATCTAGAAAGGGAAGGAAAACGTCCCTTTAGCTTCTCTCAAAGAGGGACTCCCTCTATGGCGAGTCGTGGTCAAATCAAGTCAGCTTGCACCATTGATTAGGAATCAACAAAAATTGGGCAATACAAAATTAAAGGCATTTGTTGACCTCAAGCATATCGTTGGGGACTAAACAAAGGAAGTTGGAAATTTTTGCTCCCAATTTCATTTACAAGTTTAGAAGTGGAGGTATATTCGCAGTCTAAAGTGAAGCTTATTGTTAGAGGGAATTCCATCAGACCAAGGAAAACAAGAATGTTTAAATGTTAATACGGATCCCAAAGTAAATACCATGTTCTATGTGTCAGCCATTGGGGTAGTTCATATTATTTTTGTGATGTGGGGGGAAGCCGAAATGACCCAAAAATGGACAATACAGTTTAACATTAAGATGGGAGGGTGGTATTTGAGAATTCTTGATGATAAACTATGCAATATTCAATAAATAAATATAACATAAAGGTTCGATTCGAGGGTGAGGGTGAAGCTACCATACATGCAGAGAAATTAGGAGGAATCTTAGGAAGATGGAAGCAATATAAACCTAAAAAATATCGAGTAAGTTGAAAAGGAGAAGTTCCATACCCTGAAATGGATATATAAGCCATCTAAATATAACTTGTCGATAATTTGGGTCCTGTAGATGCTCGCATAACATCTCCTATTCATAGAACTTCTCCCGCCTTTACAGAGTTGGACACAAAATTATCCATCTTCGAAACAGGCATTAAAGTAGTAGATCTTTTAGCTCCTTACCGCCGTGGGGGAAAAATCGGTTTATTTGGAGGAGCTGGAGTGGGTAAAACAGTACTTATTATGGAGTTGATCAACAACATTGCCAAGGCTCATGGAGGGGTATCTGTATTTGGAGGAGTAGGAGAGCGTACCCGTGAAGGGAATGATCTTTACATGGAAATGAAAGAGTCGGGAGTAATTGATGAACAAAAAATCTCAGAATCAAAAGTCGCTCTGGTCTATGGTCAGATGAATGAACCACCAGGAGCTCGTATGAGAGTCGGTTTAACTGCTCTAACCATGGCCGAATATTTCCGAGATGTCAATGAACAAGACGTACTATTATTTATTGATAACATCTTCTATTTTGTCCAAGCGGGATCAGAGGTATCCGCCCTATTAGGCAGAATGCCTTTCTCCATGGGTTATCAGCCAACTCTTAGTACGGAAATGGGTTCTTTGCAAGAAAGAATTACTTCCACAAAAAAGGGATCCATAACCTCGATTCAAGCAGTTTATGTACCTTCTGACGACTTGACCGACCCTGCTCCTGCTACGACATTTGCACATTTAGATGCTACTACCGTACTATCGAGAGGATTAGCTGCGAAGGGTATCTATCCAGCAGTGGATCCTTTAGATTCAACATCGACTATGCTCCAACCTTGGATCGTAGGCGAAGAACATTACGAACCTGCACAAGGGGTTAAGCAAACTTTACAACGTTATAAGGAACTTCAAGACATTATAGCTATTCCTGGACTGGATGAATTATCGGAGGAAGATCGTTTAATCGTGGCAAGAGCAAGAAAAATTGAACGTTTCCTATCACAACCCTTTTTCGTAGCCGAGGTATTCACAGGTTCCCCCGGCAAATATGTTGGTCTCATGGAAACAATTAGAGGGTTTCAAATGATCCTTTCTGGAGAATTAGATGGTCTTACCGAACAGTCTTTTTATTTGGTGGGTAATATCGATGAAGCTACCGTGAAGGCTATAAACTCTAACATGGAAAATTAATTTATAACATGACCCTAAATCTTCGTGTACTGTCTCCTAATCGAGTCATTTGGGATACAGAAGTTCAAGAAATAATTATATCTACTAATAGTGGTCAAATGGGCGTATTACCCAATCATGTTTCACTTGTGACAGCTGTAGACATAGGAGTTATGAAAATACGTCTCAATGGGAAGTGGTCAACTATGGCTTTGATGGGCGGTTTCGCCAAGATAGACAAGGATAGAATCACTATATTGGTAAATAATGCAGAGAGAGATGTTGACATCGATCTCCAAAAAGCCCAGGAAACTTTTCGAAGAGCTAAAGCTTGCTTAGCTCAAGCCGAAGGAAAAAGACAAGTAATTGAGGCTGATGTAGCTCTGAAAAGAGCTAGAACACTATTAGAGGCTATCAATGCTAGCCCCTCCGACTCTAATTAACATTTCCTTTAATGATCTGAAAAAATGGATTCAATGTTCCGCCTAGATCCAAACAAGTGGAGTAAAACTTATTAGATGCCATCGAGTCTTCAATGGTATCTAATAAGCTTACCTACTATTGGATTTGAACCAATGACTCTCGCCGTATGAAAGCGATACTCTAACCACTGAGTTAAGTGGGTCATTTATTCTCATAGGTAGAATTGGATTTCTAAACGATTCTAAATCGAATTAAATGTATGGACAATGTATGTGTCCCTGGCACAGATCGAACTTATTGGAACGTATTAGATCATAGTATTGGATCATGAAATATCTACCTTGACAGAAAGTGATCCATCTGGTTAGTATAGTAGTGTATCACCAAGACCGGCAAGGAAGGGCTATAGCTCAGCAAGGTAGAGCACCTCGTTTACACGTGCGCCAATGGTTTTCGGGAGAGTTTATCGATTCGTCCGATCCACTAAATAGATTCTATGTGAAATAGTCTTACTCTATCCATTTGTTTCTCTGGGGAACAATAGCATGACAAAGATGAAGTTCGATCTGATTCGAATTACGTATCTAATTGATATGGTCAATCCCAGCTCCGTTCAATGCCAGGCATAATGAGTATAATACGGGGACCTCAAAATAGATTCTTTTCGCTCTATGAACTTTTAGGTGTATGAAGTTCATATTTTACTTTTGGAGCGATAGAAGAGACTCTATTTGAGTCAATCTATGCCCTAGCAAGGCAGACCTACGTCAAATAAACCTTTTGAATAACTTTGGGATTGCTTCCGAAGGGTAATAATTTGGAGCACACGGAGCCATATTAGTATCTTCCGGGAAAGAGGAGAATGGCAGACTAACCGATCTTTCCATCAGTTAATGAAAGAGCCCAATGCGATAAAATTCATGTTGGGTTCTTGGAACAATTCAATTTATTTTGATAATAATAACTTTGATCTGTTCTACCGAGAAGGTCTACGGTTCGAGCCCGTATAGCCCTATAAATTCCACTAAGTGATACTACTTATATATATATATATATATATCCCCTCATAGTCCCTATGACTTGGACTTGAAAAGTCTTTCAGATCATATCAATCTCATGTCCTTATCGAGATCGATGGATGGGAACGTTGGACCAGAGCAGGCAGATTAGTATTTTGGATCGATCGACATTGATCCGATACCAGATGATCACACCTATAAACTCTTTTTTTTTTTCATTTTTATTGCTAGTTCTTCGAAAAATTCGAGAGTTCTCTCGAATATCATATGTTCCAAGCAATCCATCGTGCAGTCAAAGTATCGATCGGACATGTGGCTTTTAGCTCCATCCAAACGCAACGCATTCCGTTGGGGTTTAACATAATCCTTTTCCGTTCAATCGAAAATCCCGGCTGTATCTATCCCTTTGCTAAATATCGGGGCGAAGATCTTGATCAACTAGGATTCTCTACAATAGGTTATGTGCAGTGAACCTATTTTTGAACCATAGAAGTGGCAAGTACTATGGATATTTCGAATACCTGGAAAGGTAAGGTAAATTCTCTGGAGTTGATCCATCTTAGCTAAAGGCGAACCTTTGGTTCGTTCTCTTTCTTCACCTAATATCATCACATTGTGTTTTAGACCCAATATTTTCATATTGGGACAAACACTCTTCCTTGCCTCTAGTTCCGTTCTGGTAACATACCACAAACATGCAATCTACTGGCTATGCATATTAGATCTACATCTGGACCAACGTTTGCTTAAATCTACCCCACTATTTTATAGAATACACATATTTCATGGAATGCGTTCTGGAACAAACAATAGAATAAAGAAGTCTGTTGGGTTGAGACGAAAAAAATTATCACCCCTTGTCCAGAAATTATGTGGACTGCAACCCAAAAGAAGCTGCCTTCTGCCCCGTTACAAATAGATCTCTATAAATTCAATTTACACCCAACCATGTTAATGGTTATGGCCCGTTCGTTACAACTCGAATAACGTGGGATCTACCGAACCAATCTGCAAAACTGTGTTACCAAAGTATAATAGGAAAAACAATAATTATCGCCCGTGGGTTAATGGACAAAGGATTGATACGAAAGAAGAAATATTCTTCTTTCACGTTCAAAAGAACGGAGGGAAGATGGGATCGGGATATTTCTCCGGGAGAAATACGAAATACTTCATCTCTATGACATATTTGATAGAGGTCCACGACCGAACAACTTGTTCGAGAGTTGGGAGTTAGTCATCGATCTTTCTTTGTAGGAAAATTTAGATAACTTGGATCGGACCACCCTGTTCCGAAATAACAACGAGTTCTATAACTTGGATCGAATCATTGAATTGATTTGAAGTGAAATCAGAAACTCATGTCATTGACTTTTTTTGGTCCTTTGGTTAATATGAACTCCCAATGAATCATCTCCAATTCAATAATATTTTGGAAATTTTGGTAGAGGACTAAAGAATAGTGGATTGAGCCGTATGAGGTAGGAAACTCTCAAGTACGGTTCTGAGGGAAGAAAACTTTTCCAAGTTGACCTATCCCGACCGAGGAGAACAGGCCATTCGACAGGGAGATCCTGAAACTGCGGAGGCTTGGTTCGATCAAGCTGCCGAGTATTGGGAACAAGCTATAGCACTTGCTCCGGGCAATTACATCGAAGCACAAAATTGGTTAAAGATTACAGGACGCTTTGGAGAATGAGAATTTCTATTATTGGGAAATCGTTTTCATTATTTAATATCTGACTCGAAATCAATGGGATTCTTCCAGAATAGTACCAAAAATGAGATTCTATCGACATCTTATAGAAATTGATTTATAATATACAAAAAAGAATACCTTTTTTGATTCTGGATTGTTGATGGATATTCTTAATAGGGGTAAAATCCATCCGGAGACGTCTTTCATTAATGATCCATGAATAACCATTTATAATGGATGGCTTTGATATGGGACATATGGAGGAGTATCAATAGATGGATAAATATATATATCCATATATACAGACAGATATATATATATTTATCCATCTAGAAATGGTGTAATAATCACCGTTGCTTTTTCCATTACACTAAAACGCCTTTTTCTTTATGGTAACAGCCCACGGTCCATTGAGCACCTCGAAGATATGTCATAATAAAACTGAACACCTGCCTCAGATCGACTCCTGTATCATAGTCGCTCCAGTCATAAACTAGAAAATAAGGGGAGAAACAAGTTGAGATATATCTCGCGGAAGTTCACTAATTGCTATTAGCAGGGTTCTTCTTATTTATGTCCCATCCGAAAAGGGGAGAATTAAATGATCATTCGTTCACTGAAACCAGAAGTAAAGATCGTAGTGGAGAGAGATCCTGTAAAAACATCTTTTGAAAAATGGGCCAAACCTGGTCATTTCTCAAAGACGCTAGCTAAAGGCCCTGATACTACCACTTGGATCTAGAACTTACATGCTGATGCTCACGATTTTGATAGTCATACTAAGGATTTGGAAGAGATTTCTCGTAAATTCTTTAGCGCTCATTTTGGTAAACTAGCCATCATCTTTATTTGGCTAAGTGGGATGTATTTTCACGGCGCTCGTTTCTCCAATTATGAAGCATGGATGGCTGATCCCACTCACATCAAACCCAGTGCCCAAGTAGTTTGGCCAATAGTAGGCCAAGAAATATTGAATGGGGATGTAGGTGGAGGTTTTCGAGGGATACAAATAACCTCTGGTTTCTTCCAGATTTGGCGAGCATCTGGAATAACCAGTGAATTACAACTTTACTGCACTGCAATTGGTGCCTTGATATTTGCGGCATTAATGCTTTTTGCTGGTTGGTTTCATTATCACAAAGCTGCCCCAAAATTGGCTTGGTTCCAGGATGTAGAATCCATGTTGAACCATCATTTAGCAGGGTTACTAGGACTTGGGTCTCTATCTTGGGCAGGACACCAAATACACGTCTCTCTACCCATTAACCAACTTCTAGACGCTGGAGTGGATCCTAAAGAGATACCACTTCCTCATGAATTTGTTTTGAATCGCGATCTTTTGGCTCAACTTTATCCCAGTTTTGCTAAGGGATTGACCCCATTTTTCACCCTTAATTGGTCGGAATATTCAGACTTTTTGACTTTTCGTGGAGGATTAAATCCAGTAACGGGGGGTCTGTGGTTGACCGATACTGTACATCATCATTTGGCTATTGCAGTTCTTTTTCTGATAGCCGGTCATATGTATAAGACCAATTGGCGCATTGGCCATAACCTCAAGGACATTTTAGAAGCTCATAAAGGTCCATTTACGGGGGAGGGACATAAAGGTCTTTACGAGATCTTAACTACCTCATGGCATGCTCAATTAGCTATTAACCTAGCTATATTAGGATCTTTAACTATTATTGTAGCTCACCACATGTATGCGATGCCCCCCTATCCGTACCTAGCTATTGACTATGGTACCCAACTCTCTCTGTTCACACATCATATGTGGATTGGTGGGTTTATTATAGTTGGCGCTGCTGCACATGCAGCGATTTTTATGGCAAGAGACTATGACCCAACTACTCAATACAACAATTTATTAGATCGCGTTCTTAGACATCGTGATGCAATTGTATCACACCTCAACTGGGTATGTATATTCTTAGGCTTCAATAGTTTTGGTCTGTATATTCATAATGATACTATGAGCGCTCTAGGACGTCCTCAAGATATGTTCTCAGATACTGCTATACAATTACAGCCTATCTTTGCCCAATGGATACAAAACACTCATGCTTCGGCACCTGGTTCAACAGCTCCTGGTGCAACAGCAAGTACCAGCTTAACCTGGGGAGGTGGTGATTTGGTGACAGTAGGTTCCAAAGTGGCCTTGTTACCAATTCCATTAGGAACCGCGGATTTTTTGGTACATCACATTCATGCATTTACTATCCATGTGACCGTTTTAATCCTACTTAAAGGTGTTCTATTTGCCCGTAGCTCCCGTTTAATACCTGATAAAGCAAATCTTGGTTTTCGTTTTCCTTGTGATGGACCTGGGAGAGGAGGAACATGTCAAGTATCTGCCTGGGATCATGTTTTCCTTGGTTTATTATGGATGTACAATGCAATTTCGGTAGTAATATTCCATTTCAGCTGGAAAATGCAGTCCGATGTTTGGGGTAGTATAAGTGATCAGGGAGTGGTAACTCACATTACGGGAGGAAACTTTGCACAAAGTTCCATTACGATTAACGGGTGGCTCCGTGACTTTCTATGGGCACAAGCCTCGCAAGTGATCCAATCTTATGGTTCTTCATTATCTGCATATGGTCTTTTATTTTTAGGTCCTCATTTTGTTTGGGCCTTCAGTTTAATGTTCTTATTCAGCGGCCGTGGGTATTGGCAAGAACTCATTGAATCTATTGTTTGGGCCCATAACAAATTGAAGGTTGCTTCTGCTATCCAGCCCAGAGCCTTGAGCATTGTACAGGGACGTGCTGTAGGAGTAGCTCATTACCTTCTGGGTGGAATCGTCACAACATGGGCGTTCTTCCTGGCAAGAATTATTGCAGTAGGATAATGGCTAGGAGGATTTGAAAAGCATTATGGCATCAAGATTTCCAAAGTTCAGCCAAGGCTTGGCCCAGGACCCAACTACTCGTTGTATTTGGTTCGGTATTGCGACCGCACATGACTTTGAGAGTCATGATGATATTACCGAAGAACGCCTTTATCATAAAAATTTTTCTTTCTCAGTCGCTCTAGCGAGACGTGGTCAAAAAGTGTTACAGATTGGGTGTGATCCCAAACACGAAAGTACTTTTACTGTTACAGGATTTCTAATACCTACAATTATAGATACTTTACAATCCAAGGATTATGATTATGAGGATATTTGGCCCGAAGATGTAATTCACAAGGGTTATGGAAGGGTGGATTGTGTGGAAGCAGGGGGTCCACCCGCAGGAGCCAGATGTGGAGGATATGTGGTGGGAGAAACTGTAAAGTTGTTAAAAGAATTGAATGCATTTTACGAATATGATATTATATTATTCGATGTATTAGGTGATGTGGTCTGTGGAGGTTTTGCAGCTCCATTGAACTATGCATATTATTGTGTAATAATTACAGATAATGGATTTGATGTATTATTTGCAGCTAATCGTATTACTGCCTCTATAAGGGAAAAAGCTCGTACACATCCACTCCGATTAGTAGGCTTGGTGGGAAATCGTACATCTAGAAGAGATCTTATCAATAAATATGTAGAAGCCTTTCCAATGCCCGTAATAGAGGTATTACCTATTATTGAGGATATCCGAGTTTCCAGAGTAAAGGGTAAAACCTTATTTGAAATGGTTGGATCTGAACCATCCCTTAACTATGTGTGTAATTATTATCTAGGCATAGCAGATCAAATATTGTCCCAACCAGAAGGTATTGTCCCAAAAGAGATTCCGGATCGGGAATTATTCAGTTTACTCTCTGATCTTTATCTAAATCCCATTGGTGGTGGGGGACAGAAAAAAAAGATTCAGGAAAATTTCCTTGGGTTTACGAGGATTTAGAATCAACAATTTATCCACAATTTGTTGTCAATCGGATTCTTTCTTTTTATTATTCTTTTTATTCATTATTTCTTTTTCTTATTTATCCTCAGCCATTTATTATTCCCATCCCTATTATGTCGACCAAAATTGATGAAACTATAACTTTTGAATGTGAAACGGGTAATTATCATACTTTTTGTCCTATTAGCTGTGTATCCTGGTTGTATCAAAAGATTGAAGACAGTTTCTTTTTGGTAGTGGGCACAAAAACATGTGGTTATTTTCTGCAAAATGCACTTGGAGTTATGATTTTTGCAGAACCCCGCTATGCAATGGCAGAATTAGAAGAAGGAGATGTCTCGGCCCATTTGAACGATTATGAGGAATTGAAAACGCTTTGTATTCGGATAAGAAAAGATAGAGATCCCAGCGTCATCATATGCATAGGCACTTGTACTACAGAAATAATAAAAATGGATTTGGAAGGTATGGCACCCAAATTGGAATATGAAATTGGAGTACCAATTCTAGTGGCAAGAGCAAATGGACTTGATTATGCTTTTACTCAGGGGGAAGATACCGTGTTAGCTGTAATGGCACATCGTTGTCCAGAACAAGAATTCCCCATCGGTGAATCAAAAGAAACTAAAACAAAAACAAAATTATTCCCTTTTCCTCTTCTGAAGGAAAAGAAATTGGTGGAATATGCAAATCATCCTCCCTTATTTATTTTTGGGTCTTTACCCTCGAATTTGGTTTCTCAACTTGATACAGAATTAAGACGCCAATTCATCAAGGTATCAGGTTGGTTTCCCGCTCAGAGATATGCCGATCTTCCATCACTGGGTGATGGAGTTTATGTTTGTGGGGTTAACCCATTTCTGAGTCGTACAGCAACAACTTTGATAAGATGAAAAAAATGTGAATTAATCGTAGCTCCTTTTCCTATTGGTCCAGACGGAACGCGTGCTTGGATCAAAAGGATTTTTCCTGTATTTGGTATTGAGGCCCAGAGTCTGGAGGAAAGAGAGGAACGGATATGGGAGAGTTTAAAAGATTATCTTGATTTGGTACGCGGAAAATCTGTCTTTTTCATGGGAGATAATCTCCTAGAAATATCTCTAGCAAGATTCTTAATCAGATGTGGTATGATCGTTTATGAAATTGGTATTCCATATATGGATAAACGGTATCAAGCTGCTGAATTAGCACTTTTAAAAGATACATGTATAAGAATGTGTATACCAATACCACGAATTGTGGAGAAACCAAACAATTCGAATCAGATACGACGTATGCGTGAGCTACAATCCGACTTAGCCATCACCGGAATGGCTCATGCTAACCCGTTAGGGGCGAGGAATTGGTACTAAATGGTCAGTTGAATTTACTTTTGCCTAGATTCAGGGATTTGCCAATGCGAGAGATGTACTCGAATTGGTCCGAAATTTTTAATTTGCCTTACGAGTTTTTTGGAAGACATATTCATAATCTAATTTTGAACAAATTTCCGATGTAAAAAAAAAAATTCAAGAAAAAAATGATGTAAATAGAAATAATCCTACTTAAAAACCAAAATATAACCATACTTTTCGAAAAACAGAAAAACAAGATACATATATGTAAGCTACACTATACATTTCACATAGTGTTTTTAAATCAATGCATATTAAGTTCTATTAAAAATATATATAATTTAATGAAATAATTGAAACAGTTTTGAATTTGATAAATTTTTTAAAAGCACGATTATATAGACGGATTGTTTTTATATGCATTTATAACTTAATGACCATAATTAAAACCAACAAATTTTCACATTTACCACTATGGAAAAATATATTGAATTCGTATAAAATGGGTTTTTTCTGTTTCTCTTTAATGCCGTTTTCCAAACAAATAAATTAACAGTGTGTAGAGTGTGCATGTGTTCGTTGAAAAAAGGTCTTCTAAAAACTAATGAATAAATAATTTAGTATTTTGGTTTTAGCCCTTTCATGGTCACTGACTGATATTTCGTCGTAACAGAAAAGAAAAGATGAAGATATGTTTGATTTCTTAAATATTAAATTGTCTTTTCGGTTTTTTTTGTTTTTTTTAATTGTTAATTAAATTTTTATTTTATAAATAGAAAAATTATAAGAAATAGTATAGTTACATAAATTAAATTATTAGTAATAAAAATCAAAATACTTATTTCATGATATATTTCATATTATTAAAATTAAAAAATATCATAAAAAATAGCATTTTTATATACCTTAATAAATGGTAAATGTCTATAAACATCAAAACAATTATTTTATTATACATTTTCTATTTCTAAAATAAATAAAAAAATCAGAAAAAATAATTTAAAAAAAAATTATTATTAGTGTTAAAAAAATTAATATATATTTCATATGAGACTTTTTTATCTAATACTTTATCAGTTATTAAATTTAATTAAAAGAGAAAAATGATATAACTACCCTTAAGATAAATCTTAATCTTTGATTTATGTATATTATTAAGAATAATCTAAAATATTTTATGGAAATCCCTACTATCCACTTAATAATTATTTCTAAATGCCAATGTAATTAATTAAATTGTAAGTATAGAAAAAATTAATATTTGATCTAAATATAAATAAATGTAACAATATTCTTAACCATGGAGATTTAACCCCACTTTGTCATGAAAATTCTTAATTTGTTAATAGGCTTTGATTTGTGTATATTATTAAGAATAATATAAAATATTATATGGAAATCCCTACCATCCACTTAATAATTATTGCTAATTAAATTGAAATTTTGAAAACTCTAATCCAAAATAGAGGTCAATGTAATTAATTAAATTATAAATTCATTTTAAATTATATTAATTATAAAAATAATTCATATTTGAGCTAGCAGTCATTGTCTGTAGGTGGTTCTCTTGTCCCACAAAGAAGGGGGTCTCATACGCGGATTTGGTGTTTGGCTTGGCCTTGACCCTTAAATTGGGTATCAATATTATATATATTAAAAAAATGTGACAAGATTCTTAACCATAGAGATTCAATGCAACTTTATCATGGAAATGCTTAATTTGTAAATGGGTTTTGTTATAATACCATGGCTTACTAATAACACATGACAAAAAAGCCAAAGCTCATGTTCATATTACACTTTTTTAATTTAATCAATTTAATTAAAAAGGTTAAAATGAAATAACTGTTTTCCACATAAACCTTAACCTTTTAACTATGACTATTACTAAGAATAAAAAAATATATCCAATTTTTAGATCAAGGCCAAGCCAATCACTAAATTAGCGTATAAGACCCCCTTGTTTATGAGACAAGGGACCGTCCATTTAATATTTTTTTATAATTAAATTAAAATTTTAAAAATCCTATTCCAAAATTAGCAAGCCTATCAACATAAAAATATGTGTTTTTCAAAATTTACCATGTATCTTAGTATTGTCTATTTCTTGTGGTGTATTATTAGTACATACTAAGGAAGATGAAGAATGAAAAGAAATTATCAATAACTAACAAAATGTATGTTATGTAAATGAAACATGAAGAACCATAACATACATTTACCTATAAACATCTTCATATCAATCATTGGTATAATGTCATACATCATCCATAAACAAAACAACTAGAAAGTATGTTTTATTTTTTATTTTTTTTCTTATAAACATCAATTCATAATAAATATCAAAAAAATTATATCACATTATTAAAAATAAAAAATCATAAAAATTAACTAAATTATAACTTTATTTTAAATTATAAAACTATTATCATTATTATTAATTTTAAAAATAATTAATATATAATTTAAATATATATTAATTAAAAAAATTAACTATAAAAATTACACATATTTTAATCAACTCTACATTTGATTATATTAAATTTTTTATTTAATTATTTTTAATTATATAAAAGTAAAATTCCATTATTAAATGGCCTCACAAATTTTTTTATAACCTTGCTTAGTTGGACCTAAAACATTAAAAAATCCTAAAACAATAAAATATAGTTGATGATCATAATAATAGTTCACTATATGCTTGAACTTGTCAAAACAAGTGTTGCTGAAAGTAGGCCAATGAACATTATGAGGTTGATTTCTTTATATTAATATAACTAGCAATTGCACCATATGTTGCAAAAGAAATGCTGCAAGGCAATAACATAGGAAATAGTAGCCTAGAAGAAATAATTTTTTGCAGAGAAGAAGCCATCGTGAAGGAATGAAAGGAAAAATTTTCTTGCATGGAAACAGGTCGTGGAGGTTTCAAAGATATTGATTATCAGAGTTATCAACCAGACAATTTTGTTATAGATATTGAAATAGGTAATTGTGGGTGAAAACATATATCTAAACCAAAATAATGAAATAAGTTGTTGCAGATAAGGAGCCATTATGAAGGAATGAAAGGAAAATTTTTCTTCCATGGAAGCAAGTTGTGGAGGTTTCCAAGATATTGATTATAACAGTTATAAACTAGAAAATTTTGTTATAGATATTGAAATAGGCAATTATGGGTGAAAACATATATGTAAACCAACATAATCTGTTCAGATATATATAAATTTTGGTATAGATATTGAATTAGGAAATTGGGGTGAAAATATTTTGGTGATTAATAATCCTGGGAAACAAGCATGAAATCAACATGTTGTTAGGTAAACATGACTCGGGGTAGAGTCAATGTGGACTAGGGTAAACAGTGGTGGTTTTGGGGCACATGGTTTTGTGCACCCATAGTTTTCAGCCTATGGTATTGCATGTAATGGAGCCTATAAAAGGCTGGGAAGACTTCATTGTAATGTAGGCCTGGAGGTGAGTGGTGAAGGCTCACTTGGCTGTCTTGGCCAGGGTTTTGGCCAAGGCTATTGAAATTTCATTAGGATGGGTTTTCCCCGGAGTTTGGGGTTTTTCTCGGTTAAATATTTGTGTTTATGTTAATGATTTGTTGCTGACCTTTTATGTTTATGTCTCTGGATATATTCTTTATTGTTTCTGCTGTGCATAACTCCTAAAAATTGGTATCAGAGCCAGGGTTTAGCTTCAGAGGGACGCCTCTGTTGTCAAGGGTTTATTTGACTGCAGAATCTATTCGCAGTTCTAATCACAATGTAGCTCGGTGGTTGGAGAGATCTGATCGCAGATCCAAAAAAAAAGGGAAAGAAAGGTATCAATTATTTCATAGATGTTTGAAAGATCTGGATGGGAGCTACACAGGAGTAGTTGCAGTGGGCACGAAAGGCGCAGAGAGCCGAAGTGAATGCAGAACAGAGAAGCTGTTGTTTTTGTTGTGCGTGCAGAACTGTGGACAGATGTTCGGAGGTGAAGATATCCTTTTGGTGCACAAGGGTCGAATTCTTCCAGGGAAGGCGGAGAGGCCAGGCCAAGTTGTTTGCCGGAGGAGAGCGAGTTTGCCAGGGGCCGTAAGGCCATATTGCCTTCAGCATAGGTGGATCTGGTCACCTTTGGCACATGCTATTTAGTGGTTTGATCTCGAGACACTGCGTGTAAGATGGTGGATCTGAGTTTGTTGTGAAACTGCCGCTTGCAAGTAAATTTTAACAAGTAAATGAAACAGAGATGGCATGGGCGCTGGAAGGCGCATTTCCAGCGAGAAATTTCTGGCAGGGCCATGTCAAAGAGGAAAATTGTTGCCAAGGGTTTTTTGATTTGTTCAATTTACAAACTTGAAGATGCTCGAGCTACATAGAATTTAAATGGGCAGAACCGCTTTCAATTATTATGTTATCTGCATCCATGAGATATGAGAGAATATGTGCTAGAATAGCAAGTCATTAGCTGCGTTAGGAGAGAAAAGTGTTTGACAGAATGTGTCAATGAGAGAGAATATTTGCAGCTGAATTAATTAAATTGATGAGCCATGTATCTGAAAAGAATTCCTAGAGGACTGGCGGTTACAGAGGCTGGTGACCCATGTAATCCGGTAGATGGATTCTTATTATATGGACATTGATGTCATTCGGCAGATTGATGTACAACTATGATGTCCTCTTTGGAGAGGACATCATGTATGAATGTAGAGAATGGTCATACAAAGAACAGCAACAATGAAACAAAAAAAATTATTATAATGGAGTTAATTTATTACATGTAAATGGGCATACTGCTGTAAGACCTGGTATGGCATGCGTACCCCTGGGTAATCACTGGTAAAGTCTGGGTTAGACCTAGGTGATAGGGGGGATGCCAAATTAACAATTATCCTGGGTAAAAATTTGAGGGGGGAAGAGCTAGAGTGAGCGGGGTTGTCTCACTTAGCAGGTTTGGCTGGATTTAGTCAAGAAGCCCCAAGTCAAGTTTAAGGGGGGAATTGTTAGGTAAACATGACTCGGAGTAGAGTCAATGTGGACTAGGGTAAATAGTGGTGGTTTTGGGGCACATGGTTTTGTGCACCCATAGTTTTCAGCCTATGGTATTGCATGTAATGGAGCCTATAAAAGGCTGGGAAGACTTCATTGTAATGTAGGCCTGGAGGTGAGTGGTGAAGGCTCACTTGGCTGTCTTGGCCAGGGTTTTGGCCAAGGCTAATGAAATTTCATTAGGATGGGTTTTCCCCGGAGTTTGGGGTTTTTCCCGGTTAAATATTTTTGTTTATGTTAATGATTTGTTGCTGACCTTTTATGTTTATGTCTCTGGATATATTCTTTATTGTTTCTGCTGTGCATAACTCCTAACACATGTAACTCAAATAATATATTTTAAATACATTCATGTACACTCTATCTAGCATATATGTAAATAAAGAGAATTTTTATTAACAAAAATAGAGTTTAATCCAAGTTCATCTATTTTTAAGATATAAATTTGATGATAATAATAATTTTTTTTTGGAAAATAAAACTAAGTTGGAACTAAATACATTTGGTGAATTGCATAGAGACTTAACACGTTAGGGCACATTAAGTGAAGTGGCACTAGTGTTTCTTACCTCCAAATATAGTATAGTGTGATGCATCAATATAAAAAGCCCTGCACCTACTTAGATTTTTTAGTTCAAAAAAATTAAAAAAAATTTAAAAAAATTAACTATAAAAATTACACATATTTTAATCAACTCTACATTTGATTATATTACATTTTTGATTTAATTATTTTTAATTATATAAAAGTAAAATTCCATTATTAAATGGCCTCACAAATTTTTTTTATAACCTTGCTTAGTTGGACCTAAAACATTAAAAAATCCTAAAACAATAAAAGATAGTTGATGATCATAATAATAGTTCACTATATGCGTGAACTTGTCAAAACAAGTGTTGCTGAAAGTAGGCCAATGACCGTTATGAGGTTTATTTCTTTATATAAATATAACTAGCAATTGCACCATATGTTGCAAAAGAAATGCTGCAAGGCAATAACATAGGAAATAGTACCCTAGAAGAAATAAGTTTTTGCAGAGAAGAAGCCATCGTGAAGGAATGAAAGGAAAATTTTTCTTACATGGAAACAGGTCGTGGAGGTTTCAAAGATATTGATTATCAGAGTTATCAACCAGACAATTTTGTTATAGATATTGAAATAGGTAATTGTGGGTGAAAACATATATCTAAACCAAAATAATGAAATAATTTGTTGCAGATAAGGAGCCATTATGAAGGAATGAAAGGAAAATTTTGCTTCCATGGAAGCAAGTTGTGGAGCTTTCGAAGATATTGATTATAAGAGTCATAAACCAGAAAATTTTGTTATAGATATCGAAATAGGCAATTATGGGTGAAAACATATATGTAAACCAATATAATCGGTTCAGATATATATAAATTTTGGTATAGATATTGAATTAGGAAATTGGGGTGAAAATCTTTTGGTGATTAATAATCCTGGGAAACAAGCATGAAATCAACATGTAACTCAAATAATATATTTTAAATACATTCATGTACAATCTATCTACCATATATGTAAATAAAGAGAATTTTTATTAACAAAAATAGAGTTTAATCCAAGTTCATCTATTTTTAAGATATAAATTTGATGATAATAATAATTTTTTTTTGGAAAAGAAGACTAAGTTGGAACTAAATACATTTGGTGAATTGCATAGAGACTTAACACGTTAGGGCACATTAAGTGAAGTGGCACTAGTGTTTCTTACCTCCAAATGTAGTATAGTGTGATGCATCAATATAAAAAGCCCTACACCTACTTAGATTTTTTAGTTCAAAATTTTAGTCGTTAATATATATATATACTAGTGAAACAATATATTAAAAAATGTATTTATTTTAAATGAAAAGAAATGATGATCTACTATAAAACATAAGAGTATCAAAGGAAAATAGCGAGCCTAAAGAATGTGGAGGTATAAGATAGAGACCATGAAGGAGATGTATAGGTACAAAACAAAGAGCTTGAAATAGATGTGGATGCACCTTGAAATGATGAGGAAATGAGAGATGTAGAAGAACTTCTCAATGAGAATGTTGACCACACAAGTAATTAAAGGTAAATTTAGTGTTAATTAAGAAATACCAATTATGAAAATTCATCAGTATTGCTCAAGATAAATCATGTCCTGTAAATAATTTGGAAATTTAAAAAAATATAACATATTTTAAAAAGTTTCATTATTAATTTAACTTTTTATATATTAAGAAATACTACTCATGAATAATAAAATAGTTGTAACATAAATAATATATAACAGAAATAAGCATGTATTTTTGGAATAATAAAATAGTTGTAACAAAAATAATATAGAACAAGAAAAACTATTTATATTTGGATGTATGAAAATTTAGATACATTTTATTAAGTAAAATTTTAAAAGAATAATGGTTATAAAAAGTTAAAAATAGTTTTATTAAATAGTTAGTTTAGATATATATATTGTTTATCAGAGGGATCAATTTTCTTTTCACTCTAAAAGAGGTTTGCATATCAAGACATTTGATCCCTCTTGGATCTTGGTAGATCCAGAGTTAAGATTGATCTAGGCCATCTTAATTTCCCCCTTTAAATAAACTATATTCCACATGAATACCATGAGTCAATACCATGGATTGTTTTTATAGTTTATTATTATTTTATTTTATTACCTAAATTAAATTTAACTTATTAAAAAGAAAAGAACAAATACTAAAAAAAACATATAGAAAAATATTTACATTTACATATAAAAATATAACAAATAATAAGAAAAAAACTAACATTATCATATATATATATATATATATATATATATATATATATATAACTATTTACTTGTGAATCTAATGGCCTAAAACATTTCAATCGTCTAACATTTGATCCAATGACTCAAACATGGACACAGTGACAACTAGGGGAGTTGTTTTCAAATAAGAATGCCTTAAGACATAATTTTTTTTTTTTTGTAAGTTTGGTGTGTCCATGCCATTTCTATTTATATTTTAGACAGATTACAAAATATAAAGTCATTCTTGGCCTCAACCTGCCCAAGAGGGAAACCAGGTTTATTGGCCTTCTAAAAACATGGTTTGCATCCCAAAATTGGAATTGTCTCTTACGTCTATGACTTGCTTGTACTACCTGAGTCTCTACTTTAATATTTACAAACATAACAGTACTTTAAAATTCAAAATAAACCAAAGACCATGAAATCAGACATCATTTAAACCTCAGATGAGGAGACTGGGGCAGGGTCTTTGACATTAGACCCTGGTATTTCTACTTGGTTCAATTGCTGAAGAATCTTCTCAAGAGTTTTCTCCATACGTCCCACTTTTTCATCTAATCTGCTAACCCTGTCTGCAGTTTGGTATTGAGTGATCTTTAGATGCTGCTGGTTGTCGTGAATCTCCAAGAGTAGAACCTGGGTGCGTAGGTCTGGTTTCATTGCTTCTGTCTTTACTTGGACTGGGTGATTACTCTGGATTGCTTTTGCTAGCAGGCATTTTACAATCCAATATGTATGGACTGTCTGGTTAAACAAAGTAAGCCTGCCTCTTGTATGCCCTGGATCAGTTATAAAATCCAGTATCTCTGCCTCTATCTCAGTTTCCTCTGGTTCCTGGTGGATTTCTTGTTCCCAACCACGAATTTCATTTCTAGATGCCGAGGGATTACTCATGACATATTTAACTGCCAATTCTTCCAGGTGTTCCAGATACGTTTTCTGCCCCCTTTTCTTTGGTACAGGATCTGGCTGATCAGGTTGCTTTCCCTTATTCGCTGCCCGATAGTGGCGCTTTCCCATTGCTGGAGGTGAGATTTTAACTAACACTAGCATGCATGAATAAACAAAATGAGAATAATTATTTTAAGTTATATAAATAGAAATATATATATATATATATATATATATTTCATAGAGGAGAGGAATAACATGTTTCTGAGTTTATTTATTAACCCAAACAGATTAATAAATAAATTTAGAAACAGATTATTCCTCTCCTCTATAAACTATTCTCACTTGTATGGATTCTCTATTTAAATATATATATTTCATTTACAATTAAAAAATATGAAGATTAAATATTTTATTTTATTTTTATTTAGTTAATGTAAACGTGTTTTGATTATTTAAATATTTTATATAAAATATAAAAAATTAAAAAAAAAATATGTATTTATTTTATATATTTAGAATTTTTAATTTATAATAAAGAATTCAATTTTTATTAGTGTTACTATTTTTAATTAGAAAAGAAAATTCAAATTTTTATATTTATTTAAATATTTTTTATAATAACTAAACTGATTTTATGCATTTGTTTAATGTTTGGAGTGAGATTATGAATATTTAAATTTGTATGGTTACTTGATAAAGTAGTAGTTGTTGTAGGGTTGAGTTTTAAAGTAGGAGGTGATTGCTTGAATTATGCTTAATTGCAGTGGGTACTCATAAGAAAGAAATAAGTAATTCTTTCAAAGATGCAATCATGGGGAGTTAAATTTGAACTAATTTAAAATGTGTATGGGGAGGGAACAAGAAATGATATAATGGAGAAGGACAAATTTCACAGAAAGGACCAATAAATGAATTAGATAAAAGTAAGCTACACAATAGATGCGGCTAAAACAAAAGAAAATCCAAAGTATGTAGTCGCATCTACAAAAATCGGTAAGTGAAACCAATATATGGAAGATCACACACTCATAAGTAAATTTAATGGCACATAGCCTTCTAATAAAGTTGTATTAGGTTCGGTCAAATCTAGATGGAAACTTAAAGGTTGATAGACATAAAACTAGGATCCAGGGGATTATTCATGGATATTATATCCTACATCGAGGATAGAGATAGAATCACTAAAGAAAGCACATATTCTTCCATTTAGAAATCCTACACTTATACTACTAGAGATAAAAAAATTCTCCTAAGAACAAAGATTTTTTTATGCCCTACTATGGATTCACATGTATTCCCTTTTAGAGGAGTTTTGAGAGAAAGAAAAGTTAGAAGGTGATTAAAATTGTATCATTATATATTTTTCATTTAATCAATCCTTTCATAATGGAAAAAGGGGACAATTAGTTTGTAGGGTAATTTTTAATGGTGGGGGCTTCATTTGGGGTATGAAATATTCTAAATCCATTTCAAGAAACCAATCGAAATTATTTGGGTCAAATGTTTCCTACTTTATTAATATAGAATTGAACTACACTTCAATACCTTTGCAACGATGTAAGAATTAAGTCAAATGGAGTTCATATACAAAAATTATGCCTCCCACAAGTTAATCTACTATGTTAAACACAATGGTACATGTGGATGTAATGTCAACACATATTACTCATGCATATAGGACTAACCATATGTGGACTTTGAATAATACCATAGAAGGTTAAAACTGGTAACTCTAATTGAAGGTTGAGAGAGAAATTATTAGCCTATTTGGCTATCAAGCTATGTTAAATAATAGGTTCCTAGGAGAGGTGGGGGTTCTATTCTATATTATTTTATTTTGCTCCATTGTTGATACAAGCAACTAGAAGTGGGAATTTATACAAAAAAATAAGGGAGATATATTTTTTAGTGGCCTCAAAAGCCACAAGTCTCAATTAATTCTATAGGGAGTATATTTTTCTCTCTACTTGCATATTTCCATACCGAATAAAAAGATTGTGCAACAAACACACCTTCTAGTGGGTTTTATCCCGTAAGGATTTCCTAGGGAAAAAATTGTGTCTATTATGGATGGTGTGTGTATTTCTCACATTTCAACTATTTCATTTAATTAAACAAAAAAATTATTAACTAATGAATCTGAAATATAAAGGAAAAGTTAACGTAAAAAGCATAGATTTCAATAATTTTATCAGGTATTATGTGATGAACTATTGTAGTTGTATATCCATGGTAGTTTACAAATAATAAGGAATAAATAATACCATAGTATCTTTTCTCAGAGTTTCAAAGGTTCCTAAAAGTGGTAGGTATACCTCCTGCATAAGGTGATGTGTTTACATGAATGTCTTAGGATCCCTTCCATAATTGATAAGCATAAAATTATGGGGCTTTAAGTGGATCCAAAATTTTGGTTATGAACACATACCCATTAGACGCCAAAAGAATCATGAACATTCCCACATGTTCAAATATCTCCCATTCAATGCATAATCTATTGCAGATAAAGGTAGAGAGGCCATCAACAAGGAGTGTTTAACCAAAATTCCCCAAAAACAAAAATATGGAGGAAAACCATGAATTAACCACTTTAAATCAATGAAAAATATCCATATTTTTTATATCTTGGCCTCAACAAAGGATTTTTTAACACAAACATGGAGGCCTTTAGAAGCTACTAAGAAGGACAAACTAAACCCAAGTACCCAAAAGGAATATCCAAAGTAATGAAAGTCATTTATAAATGAGATCAAAAGCAAGGTAAAATTTACAAGAGGATATGAAATTAGAACTATTGAAAATTGACCTCCTAGCTACAAAAGCTCCAAATATACTTAATTATAGGTAAAATGAAGATTGGTAACAAAAAGGTAAATTGAAGCATGGTAACACATTGATGGGCCTCCAAATTAGACAAAAATTAAGGCAAATCTATCCTTTCTTAGACACATGAAGAATATATTAAACCTTTCCTTCTACACTTGATAATGTTTTTTTAGCTTTAATATGTCCTTAAGAAGGTTTAGAGATAATTGCATCATGTGTGCCTATTATTATTTATTTTTACAGAATATTGAGTGAATATTGTGTCAATTATGAATGAGATAATATACTTACTTTCTCCCTACTATATGAAGGACCAAGATTGGATAATAAATCAACAAAATCTCATTAAATTAGTGACATATTTTGGATCTCCACTGATTGATAAAATCTAGGAATGTGTTCACTATCATTTAATAAATATTCCTAGTGTTGGGAACTTGATCCACTTTTTGAGAGATTTTGGAGGGGAAAGTTGTCTCCTTTTAAGGAAAATGTTTCCTTGTCACTTTGTATAAGTACCAATTAAAATTTGCCTCTATTGACATGTATTTCTTAGTCTTCTTATGGAGAAAATGTGTTATTTAGTAGCTCCACTTTCATTTCTAGCAGAGATGTACTTGGATTGATTCAAATAATGAATTTTGGTGTCATTTTTCGCTTCTAAAGCTTATTTTCATTCATATTAATCCAATTTTCCTTGGTTTTGGACATATGAGGAGCCTCAGAGCCCTCTTGTACAATTTCTTTATTTCCTTTGAATCTATTTTTCACTTGAATCTCTTACTTCGACATTTAGTGTTCATGATTTTTTTGCTATAGGTCATATTGGTGAAATGATTAAAGTGAATCTTTTTGCAATTTATTTACATAATTAAAAATCTCGATGCATCCTTAGAAAAAATTTGAAAATTAATATTTGTCATTGAGCCACTTGAATTGGTTTACTTGTTCATAAATATAGAATTTCAGGAAGAATGTCCCTTGTAGCGAAATAGTAGTAATTGTCTACCATTTATTAGAATTAATGTTAATCATTTTATTTGATTCCATTTGCATTGGGTCATATAATAATTCAAGTTAATAAAAAAAATTTACCCCATAGCATTTTCGCATTATTAGGTTAATAATTTGGTAGGTTAACTAGTTCACTAGTTACTGAATTTTTAGTTTTTAGAGTAGTAATTTTCTGCTATTTTTTAGCACATGTTAACAGGGGTAATTTGGATCGATTAAAATTGGAACATACTCCTAGGACATACTACTAGATAAATAAAATATCTTATCTCATTTAAATTTTATTTACTTGGGCATTTGGAAAATTTTGTTGCTCATGTAGCAAAATAAAGCCTCATGTAGCACCTCCTGTAGCAGTCGAATAAAACTTCTATAGCACATGTGAAAATTACTAGATCTGCTCTAAAAGATTTATTTTTTTACTAGAGCCTAGGGGTGTGAATAATGACCCCTAGGCTCCAAAACCCTGATTGAGTTAGACCAAAAACCTCTTTAGTATTGTCTCTTCTTCATTGCAATTCACCTATGCAATTATTATTAGTGGACAGTTTCATGACTTGAAGAGCGCAATGATGATTTTCATTATCACATTATGAAGCACCTTATGAAATTTTTCGACACAATCTATATTGAATGCAATGATTGAAGAATTATTTACTTTTGTTTCATATATCTTAAGCTATGATTTCCATTTCCAACATTTTTATTTTTATCGCGTAGATTAGGCTTTGTTTTGATGTACCATTTACACTCTAAAAATAGGTTAATGTTTACATTTCTACAAATATGGTTAACATTTACAATCATGTAAGTATAATCGCCTTTATTTTATGCAAACGAAACTAAAATTTCCTCTCTGCAAAAGTAATTATGTTTTGTTTCTTTAAATAGAATAATATTTCCATTCATGCAATTAGTTTAGGTTTGCATCTCATGCCATTCATATCATTGCATTAAATCAATGAAAGAAGGACACATCCCATGTTTCACATATAGTGCAAGTATCTCTTAATTTTGTATGAACCCCAAGTTGATAATTCAAGTTGGTATGTTTGGTATTTGTTGCATTATTTTTGCAATACTGGGGCTCATCACTTTTTGGCGCCATTGTCGCAGAGGTGTCAACATATGCATTTTTTTCTTCCCTATTTGATTCATTTCTTTTACTTTCTACAAAAAAACACAATAATTTAATTATGTATGTTTCATTTGAAAAAAATAAATTTCATTGCATTAGTAATTTCATTCAAAAAATCATAAAGACAAAAAAAATCTTCCATACCACAACCTCGCATATGGTCACATGGTTCAGTGAGAACCAAATCACCACTCAATTTTGTATGTAGAAGAAGAATAGGTGGAAGAGAAGGTATAAGAAATGGATGGAGATGATGAAAAGGAGGTAGGTCCTCTTGGATTTTACATTCAATATATTGATATCAATGTTCATATGAATAACATCCCTCCATCTTTCCTTCCCAACTTCCATTGTATGAGGTTAGCAGATCCTGAAACCTTTCTCTTTGAATTTGAAATTCTTTGTAGATCTTATTCTTACTTATTAAACACTCAAAAATTGAGATTGCTTCTAGCAACATTGAAGGATAGAGCTCTTAAATGGTTCATGAGTGTGTGGAATAATTCAGTAAGATCATGGAATGATATATAAAATATATTTCTAGAAACATATAAAAATTACGATTTTAAAGAAAAAAATATTTAGAATGAATAAAAAATAATATGAGAGCCCTGAGAATCTAATAGACATATTTATGTATATTTTAAGAGGGAAAAATTACATCATTTATGATATGACACGCTAAAAAACCTATTAATTAGAACAATTAGAGATGAGTGGATTGATATCCTAGATATCATGAGTAGAGGTAATGTATACCAATTATAATTTGAAGAAATTTGTGAAAAATTCAAGAACATTTCAAGAGGAAGGGAAAGAGTAAGTAAATTAGCATTAAGATTGATAAGTCAAGTTTAACTTGGAAATTTGTTTGATGACTTTAAAACAGAAATTCTTAGAAATCTAAGTGAACAAGTATAAATTTTAATAATGAAAAATGAGAAAAAAGAATATGTTGATATTTTTGTTATCCATGAAGAATAAAATTCTACTAAATATTTTCCAGCATTACCAAGGTTAAATGAATTTTACCAAGAAGACAATTGATCAATTTAATCACCAAAGAAACTATGTTATGTAGCTCCAAGAGGACCATGGCAGCCTAGTCAATCTCGTATGATGAAAGAACCTAATTCAAAATTTCAAGGTTATGCACATCCATCTCAAAGTAATTGTAACACACCATTTCATTAGAAAACTTGGCCATCCCAACCCCTAAACCAATATTTGCAACATGGTTGGAAAGGACCTTATGGGAAAAATCCACAATATCCTCAATATCCTCCATACCCAACTCCATGATATTCCTACCATCCACCTCCACCACAAGCACAAGCACAACCACATCCATCTCAAATATTCACTCCCACTCAACTACCTATACCACAATTTCTAAATCCAAACAGCGAAATAATTCAGCCCACTTACAATGTTTAGGTACATTACTTCCAAAAAAATCCTGTTGATTTGAATGGCACTCACCTTAGATCGAGAAGTATTAATCTTGATTCCATTGAAGAACAACATCGAGAAGAAGAAGATTAAAATGAGCAGACCAAAGAATCATGGGATGCAATTGACGAATATAAGACATCAGAATCAGATATGGAGGAATGCCCATCATGTTCACCATTAGATGAACTATGTGTTCAATAGAATAATCAATCAGTTAGTGGAATAGGGGAATTGCAACTATATTGAAATATGGTTTAGACAATCATTAAGTTGCAATAGAATAGTCTTCTTCAACAATTCCTGATATGATCTCAGTTAAAGAAGTTGGTCTTTCACATTCATGTACATGTCAAAGCATATGTTTCTATCCTACAGATGAGTTTATTTGTCACTTCATGTACACATGCCTCTATTCGAAGTATTCCTATACATGAAAGAGATTTTGTTTTTCACAAGTAGAGTATGATTGAAAAACTAAATAAAAAATGAAAAATGAGGGAAAAAATAAGGTGAAAACCTACTTCGAGGTTCCTAAAATTGGCTCATTGATTGAAAACCTCCATGAGGTGGTCAATGGCTTGAAAAAAATATAAAAATAAAAGATCCTAGCCGAACTCCTCCTTTGAGGCGCCTAGGAAAACCTACTAGTTAAAACCCTCATTTAGGAATCTAGTAGGCTTAAAAGAAAAAAAAGAAAAAAATGAAAAGGAACTAAATCTTTTGCTATGTGTATCTCTCTCTAATGAATACAACTACTCTCCAACCTTTGCAAGAAAAAAAATAAGTTATTACCAAAAGAAAAAATTGGTCAAAAATCTAGTCAAAGGAATTCAAACTTGGGCTTTCTCCTCCTTTGGCCAGATGCTCCAATAGGACCAAGGTCATGTTAATCTATAAACATCATCCATTTCCAACATCCACCCATCATTCTCAATCTTTTCTCATTCATTTTCATCGCTATCTTAAAATTCTACTAGAAGGTTTTGGTATTTCTATAGGAGGAAAAAATAGATAGGGAAAACAAATGTTTCTGCCATTTCTCGAAAATATTTTATCCATTGGAATATATGTTTCAAGGGGATATTCATATGCATGATGATAAAATTCTCAATTAATTTCAGCAAATTATAGTGAGAAAATTTACAGAAATCAACCTCCACCACCTACAACCATTTTTAATTTTTCTAATGATTCGTAAATTCATTGGCCATGATTTTCTATGGGGATATGCATAAGGATTATCGAAATATGCTCACAAAACTTTCGCTCAATATAATATTCCATTTGAGAGATATGGAAAAAATAATTATGCTACAGAAGTGTTCCAGAATTGCTACAGGAGTACCAGTAGTGCTACAAGAGAGCTCCTTTATAAAAAATTTGTTACTGGGGTGTGGGAAAATAATCCGTTAATTTCTCAAAGGTACAAAGAAATAGAATAGAGTTTTAAAAGATTTTCTATAGGTAGTATGGGTTGCAAAATTTAAATTCTCCAAGGCTGTAAGGTATCCAAGTTAGTAAGTTGGTCATCACATCATTCATTTCTTTTGCTTCAGGTTATTCACCATAATTTCTCCCTCTATAAGAAGAAAGAGTTTGGTGTTAAGTGTTTTCAATTTCATCATTTAATGAGCGAAGACAATTTAGATTTCTATTCAAGGGTGTTCATGATTTGAATATGGGAAAACTAGTTTTGAAGTGCTATCTCCCTCATTAGTTTAAAATAAATGTGTTTAGGATCGTCTCAAATTAGCAAGCTGTGAAAGGGTTTATGTATCAATTTTTCTGTCTTTTATGATCAATTTCTTGAGTTAATTCGTTTTCAAAACACATGTACAACAAGTAAATTATAGACAAATAACACATCAAGCACATTAAACAATAGTTGATAATGGATTTCACCCCTCCTGGGCTACATCTCCATGGACCTGCTTCAACTGGGTATGCACTCTTTGTATTAATGGTAAATTCTCTGATTTCATGCACCTACATTGCTCTAATGGCATTGAAACTTTCTCCATTAGATTCAAAAGACCAAAAAACCTCAAAATAGACAATTCAAGCTCTGAAAATGGTCTTTAGATGATCTAGGCATGGCCTCCTCTCGTAGTGGCCCTAGGCTTCTTTAATATTCAAAGTAGAAAAATCACATACAAAAGAGATCGAATGCCTCTATAACCTTCACCATCATGCTCAATTCATTCAAATCATCTAGGAATGACTCTTTCTGAGCCAAAATTGGTCGAAATATGCCAAAGTTATGGCTTCCTCAATATTTCCTAGAAAAACTTCACTAAAACTGGAAAAACTCTAGTTAAGCCTGCAAAAATTGGAGCTCCAGTGAAAATGGTGGACTCTTCCAACTCTTCTGCCAAATTAAGAGTGGTTTTAATTAAGGTTAAGTGAATATTAACTATCGGATAATTATGGTTTAAATGTGCTAAGTGCGTTTTACCATAAACCAGGATTAACATAAGGTTTAGTGCTAATACACTTGATTAGGGGTAATCAACCCCGTTTTAATGCTAATTCCATGAATTATGTATTAGCCTCTTCACTCGTCATAGCGCTATGGTCCTGTGGTGAGGGGGCTAGGCCCCTCCTTACCCCATTGGTCAAACCATTTCAATTCAAATATATGCCAGAGCCTTTGTATGTTAAGACTTGTTAGCGTGGCTTGCTGGTATGTCTCATGGGTTGTATGGGGGAGGTCGTGGGTTAGGCCCAAACCTCCTCCCTTCTGCATGTATACATTTTTCCATAAAATCTAATAAAGGTTTAAACCTTACAAAAATTTCTCCACAATATATACATCCGACCTTCGATATTTGGTCCATAATATATATGAAATTCGGACTATTGTATAAAATTCGACGCACCATATAAGTAAAATTTCCACCATGGTATAATGAAATTCAAACTCTGGCCTTACTTAAAATTTGGACCTTAGAAGGGGGCACATGGCGGCCTTTGGGCTAGCCACGTGTCTTCATGCCATTGGTTCTTGGAACCTAAAATGAAATTGAAAAAATTCACCCCATTAGAAACCATCCTCAGATTGACACTTGGAATAGTGTCAATGGGAAAACTGGAGGAATATTCCCATAATATATTTTTTTTATTGCTGACTAGGCTACCATGTCACCATTTTTCCTTTTCTGCAATTTTTTTAGCTATTTATGGAAATGAACAAATTTCTCTATCTTCCTCATAGAGACGTTTTTTTGAGTGAAACAAAGTGTGTCGGATTCCTGGTGATAAGGCCTATCCATTTGTTTTTGTTTGATGTGATTCTAAGAAATTTGAATTTTTGGCAAATTTTTGCCCCCAATCCAGATTCTGATCACTCCTTCCCACTAACAGGGTTTTGGACCCAAAAAATCTAGTTATCTGATGACATCTGAATACTCTTCTCTTTCCCAAGTTCTATAAACTTGATTCTACTTGGAAAAATCTTCATGACAACCACTTGGGGTCACTTACATGCATTGCCTTGAAAATGGATTGGCACTTCAACCAATGTCCTCCTTTTTTTGCTGACCCAATCCACCACCTGTTGGCTACTTTCTAACTATTAAACATATTTTTATACCAAAGAAATCCCTCAGTGCTTGGAAATATAATTGATGGCCTTCCCACTAAGAATCATGTTCCTCCTTTGCATGAACATGCATTCGATGAAATATTCTCCTTGGAAACCACTTTCCCAAGTTAATCCCATCTGAGTGAACTACAAAATTAGTTCCAACATCATTAATCACAAGAAAATAAATGACCATTATTTTTACCTCCACTGTTCCAAATTCCACATCTAGAAAAATGCATTCGCCATCTCCTTCACTTCTTGGCGCCAACACAACAAATGGCCTACAATAGATATTTTTTTTATACAATATTTTTTTCATATTATCCCTCTTGTACATAATCCTCTAGTATTGACATGCTGATCATGCCATGATTTAAAAATGAAGTCTAATCATGAGCCTCTCACTCAAGAGTGGACCTTCCAAAATCCATCTCTTTCCAAACCACTTCAACAACACTTCTTTCAGCTGCACTTCATCATGTGAATCATCTTCACCCACATTGATTGTGGAATCTGATTTTTCATTCTTATCAATATATCTTTCCACCTTCTTTAAATGTCGTGGATGACTTGTTGGAGACAAAGTCCAACACTTCTCTAGAAGATGACCCTGCTTATGAAAATGAGTGCAAAATAATTGCATCTTCTTTTCAACATGGTTATATTTGTCCAATGGACCTTTGGCTTTCTATATCCTTTTTTTAGAAATTTTCTTGTCCATGGCTATCTTCTTCCAACACCTCAAAATATTATGGTTATTCAAATCACAAAAAGAACATGTAAACTTTCTCCAAATCTTATGTGAGAATTTGCCATGTTTATCATAATCAAAAGAAACTTGATTAAAGGGGGATTTATACCTTGCGTATTTACCTTTGTCTCCTTTTCGAGGAGGTGAATTTGATAAGCTAGTGGCTCTCTTTGGAATACCAACAATGGCTTCAATGAATTTATAGCTTTCAACATCCTCTTGTTTTCCATTTACATTAGTTGCATCCTTATGAGCATCTTCTTGCAAAGTGGGTGTAAATATTTTTCATTCCTCATTAACACAATATTCACAAGGTTGAGGTAATTAACATGTAATGAAGGTCCTTCATGTGCCTCCTTGGCTTTGGATCTTTCTCCATCATGTTTTCCATAACCAAGACCCAAATACTTAGTCCTTTACTCAACAACAATGGGCTCATCTATGCCTTGTGCATACTTGCCTAACCCTTTACCTTCATAGCATATTTTCATCAATAATTTTGACACTATTCCTATAGTGTGTCTTTCAAAAGAACCAAAAAATTAATTTTGAGAGGAAATATAAGATAAACTTGAATTACGTACCTCTTTTTCATGCACATACTTGGCTAGAGTTTCCTTGGCATCATGGAGTTGAGTCTCCATCTCATGCAACATTGCTAGGTTTTTATTTGCAATATGGAGTTGAGTCTCCATCTCACACATATTTTAAAGAAGCTCTTTATTCTCCTAATTTATAGCTATCAATTAATCTTGAATTATAATTCTCTCCCTCTTATCTCCATACATCTCTTGCACCATATCATTCATAATGTATAGCTTCTGCAACATCTCTTTATCAAAGAGTTTTCCTAAGTAAAATTGACTAGAAACAGTGCTTGTTGAAGCTTCCATCACACTTGCAATGCATAAAAATCTTCTTTGCTGTGATTTGAGAACCGAGCTCTCAATCTTGGCCTTCTCCTTACACACATAAACTTGCACACAGTTAAATTCTCCTTGCACAAATTCAAAACGAATATCTAATTCTCTAGCTAACCTTGGAAAATTATCTCTGGGTTAAAATGAATTAAATTGTGCTCTGATATCAACTTGATATGAATATGGGAAAAATATTTTTGTTGTGATATCTCCCTCATAAGTTTAAAATAATTTTTTTCAGGATCGTCTCAAATTATCAAGTTGTGAAAGGGTTTATGTGTCAAGTTTGTGTCTTTTATGAGCAATTTCTTGACATAATTGTAGAGCTTTATGAGTTTTTGAAGACACATGTACAAAAAGTAAATTGCAGCGAAATAACACATCAAACACATTACACAATAGCTAATAACATATTTCACCACTCATGGGCTACATCTCCATGGACCTGCTTCAACTGGCTAGGCCATCTTTGGATTAATGGTCAATTCTTTGATTACATGCACCTAGAATGATCTGATGCATTTTCAACCTACTCCATTGGATTCAAAAGACCCAAGAACCTCAAAATAGATTCTTCAATCTTCAAAAATGGTCTTTATATGATCTAGGCATGGCCTCCTCTCGTGGTGGCCCTATGCTTCTTTAATATTCAAAGTGGAAAAATCACTTACATAACTGCTCCAACACCTCTGAAACCTGCACCATCATGCTCAAAGCATCCAAATATCTAGGAATGACTCTTTCTGAGCCAAAATTGGTCGAAATATACCAAAGTTATGACTTCCTCTATATTTCATAGAAAAACTCCACTAAACTGGAAAAAATCTAGTTAAGCTCACCGAAATTGGAGCTCCACTGAAAATGGCAGAATCCACCAACTCTGTCTCCAAATTAAGCGTTGGTTTAATTAAGGTTAAGTGGAGATTAAACATCGGATATGTACGGATTAAATGTAGTAAGCATGTTTTATCATAAACCTATATGAACATAAGGTTTAGTTCTAATACACTTGATTAGGGGTAATTCACCCAATTTTAATGCTAATTTCACGCATTATGTATTAGCCTCTACCCTGGTCATAGCACTGTGGTCCTATGGTGAGGCGGTTGGCCCCATCCTTACCCCCGTCAGTCAAACTGTTTCAATTAAAATATATGAGAGTGCCTTTGTATGTTAAGACTTGTCACCACAACTTGGAGGTAAGTCTCTTGGCTTGTATGTGGGAGGTCGCAAGGTCGACCCCAACCTCCACCCTTCCGCTTGCATGCATTTTTCCATAAAGTTTAATATAAGGTTTGAACCTTACAAAAAATTATTTACAATATATGCATCTGACCTTTGATATTTAGTCCATAATCCATATCAAATTCGAACTATCGTATAAAAATCGACCCACCATATAACTAAAATTTCAACCATGGTATAATGAAATTCGGACTCCGACCTTAATTAAAATTCGAACATTGGAAGGGGGCATGCGGCAATCTACGAGCTAGCCACGTGTCTTCATTTCATTGTTTCTTGAAACCTCTCATGAAATTTAAACAAGTCACCCCCGTAGAAACCTTCCTCAGATGGACACTTGCATAGTGTCATTGGGCGAAATGGATGAATATGCCCAAAATTTCTTTATTTTTTTTTGCTGACTAGGCTGCCATGTCACCATTTGTCCTTTTCTGCAAAATTTTTAGTTGTTTAGGGAAACAAACAACAAGCTTTATCTTCTTGATAAAAACTTCATTTTAAGTGAAACAAAGTGCGTCAGATTCCTAGTGAGGAGGCCTATTCTGAGCAATTCTGAGCACTTTGAATTTTAGGCAAAAAATTTCCCCTAATCTAGATTCTGATTAGTTCATTATAATTCGATGGATGGTATGATGTGTCAAGGCCAAGAATCCAAAATTCACTCATTCAATTGAAGACTAAGGCCACCATTGTCAAAATTATTCCTCTTCAAGAGCTGCTAGAGGAAACAATGTTTCCTGTAGCAGCCCCTATTTTCCACCAATTTTCTTATTTTTTTTCTCAAAGATGTTCTACAAGAGCTTAAAGGAAAAGACACTAGGTGAAAGATTCAGTGTGTGTTGTGGGAGGTATCAAGGACACATAAACTCCTATAAATTAAAATATGAGTGGTACATGCAAGAGCCTAGATTTTCACATAAAATTCACAAAATTCACAATTTTCATATATGGGGGGATGATTTAATAAGAGAAAACCCACGAGCATAGAGAGAATCCATCAGCGTCCTGAAGTTCTTACCATTTTCTAAAATTGCAACCAAATAGGATTCTTTGAAAGGTGAAAGGGGTATGATGATGATATTGCACTTGAGTTTGTCATCAATTTACAGGATCTAAGTGGACAATAAGATGAACCATAAAGAAGGTGTTTCCCTAAAAAATAGAACCCATTACAATTGAAGAATCACCTGAGAGGAAGAAGCAACCTGAACCTACAGTAGGACTTCCTTGGGAAACTGAGATAGGGCAGAATTGCAGATATAAAAGTAGAAAAAAGAGCAGCAAAACGAGCATCAAATGACCCAACAAAAAAATCATGAAACATGTCAACATACATGAAGTAAAATAGGGAAAGGAGGATGAATACGTTGCTAAAAGGATGAACAACAATTTCTGCGGGTGGGTATGATGAGCCTCCAAACTAGACTAAAATTAATGCCCATCTAACCTTTATTAGGAGCATGAAGGCTATATTAAACCTATCCTTATACACTTAATAATGTTTTTTTAGATTTAATATGTTCTTAGGAAGGTTTATAGATAATTTCATATTATGTGCCTAATATTTTTTATTTTTGTAGAATATTAGGAGAATATTCAGTAAATTCCAAATGAGATAATATAAGTACTTTCTCCCTATATCATAAAATTATTGACAAATTCTTGAGCTGAAGCAATTCAAAAGATCTAGGAATGTGTTCCCTATCATTTAATGAAGATTCATAATGTTGGGAACTAAATCCACTTTTTGAGGGATTTTGGAGGGGAAAGTTTCCTCCTTTCAAGGAAAATTCTTCATCATCATTTTTTATAAGTACCAATTCGAATTTTCCTCTAGGGTCATGTATTTCTTAGTATTCTTGTGGAGAAAACTTGTTATTTAGCAGGTCCACTTTCATTTCTAACAGGGATGTTCTTAAATTGATTCAAATAATGAAGTTTGGTGCCATTTTTAGCTTCTAAAACTTATTTTCCTTCATAGGACTCTGATTTCCTTGTGGTTGGCCATTCTAGGAGCCTGAGATCCCTCTTGTATAATTTATTTATTTCCTTTGAATTTCTTTTTCACTTGCGTCTTTGATTTTTGCATTTGGTGTTCATGCTTATTGTGTTGTAGTTCATATTTGTTAAATTATTGAAGTGATTATTTTTTATTGTTATTTATAGAATTTAGAAGCATGACTCAACCTTAGAATATCTTTGAAAATTCATATTCATAATTGAGCTACTTGGATTGGTTTACTAGTTCACAAATCTAGGATTTCTAGAAGTCCCTTGTAGAAAAACAATAGTAATTTTTGGCTATTTTTTAAAAAGTGTTAATGAGCTTAATTTGATTTTATTCCACTTGAATTGGGTCACAAAAGAAATAAAGTTAATAAAAAAATTAACCCCATATCATTTTCACTTGATTAGGTTAGGCATTTGGTAGGTTAACTAGCTTACTAGTTCTTAAATTTTCGGTTTTTAGAGTAGTAATTTTCTTCTATTTTTTAGCATGTTTTAAAAAGGGTATTTTGGAGTGATTCCACTTGGAATGGATTACTAGGAAATCCTACTTAATAAAAAAAATTCCGTCTCATTTGAATTTGATTTACTTTGGAATTCAACAAGTAATCTCGCTTTTGTAGAAAAACAGGGTCTCCTGTAGAACCTCAAGTAACACATGTATACTTGACCATATTTACTCCAAAATCTTGGTTTTCATCCCTTAGGAATGAATAATGACCCCAAGGCTCCACAACCATGATTTAGTAAGACCAAAAAGTCTCTTAAGCCCTATGTTTTCTCCATTGCAATTCACCTCTACAATTATGGTTAATGGACAGATTCATGACTTGAAGAGCATTATGATGATTTGTATGATAATTTTATGAAGCACCTTAAAAAATTTGTTTACAAAATATATCTTGAATTTAGTGATTGGATAATGATTTCATTTTGTTTCATACATATTAAGCTAGTTTTTCCTTTCCAACATTGTTATTTCTATTGCATAGACTAGGATTAATTTGGATGTACCATTTACACTCTACAAATAGGTTAATGTTTACGGTTCTCCAAATAGTATTAACATTTTGTTGACGGGCTTGAATTTACTGACAATAGTTAGGGGATCTCCCCAACGTAGAATCCCAATTAAACTCTACGTCATTTCGTATAGGGATCTCATACGGTATGTAGGCCTGATAGACATATTGCTGGTTGAAGTGTGATTTGAAAAAAGAGGGGATATATTAAGTGAAAGAATGTACAAGCTTTAATAAACACACACATTTAATTGATTAGTGCCCCATATAATGTATAATATGAATATCAAGAACAAACTTTACAACATGAATCTTAAGAAAGTAATTGTTATCAAAACCTTTAATAAGATCACACACATAACAATAATAAACTTAACTACCGAGAAAGAGTTCATGACAACTATGTTATTCAATCATAAACAAGTGCACAATAAATAATAATGTAATGCCAATATCAATAAAATGGTTTATAAACATAGAATGAGGTTAACATATCATATTCCATCCATATGTTCCAAGAAAACTCATCACAACAGAAAATACATGAGGAGAGTGCACTATAGCTCAAAGAAGCTTTAATTTCATTAATATGAATATTTTCATAGCACCACCATACAAGAGCCTTTCATCAGATCCAATAGTGAAAATAAGCTATTACTCCTTGCATTCATAAAAAGAGCATAATTTCTAGAAAAAAACAATGTATATCCAAAAACAGTCCACATCCAAAATTCCTTTACAAAATTCTATGAGGGTATAATTATAGAATAGAGGGTGACTCTTGGTATACCCATCACTCTTGGACTCCCTAATGACATTTGGGCTACCTATGACCTTTCAGCTTCTACATGACTCTAAATATTCCTAATATTTTCTACTCTACTCTATCTTTCTATACAACAAAAAATGAGCTATCTTTATGCTAACAATATAGTGATTATTAGGAATTTTGCTTCTATGATCCATAAATTGTGATTAAAATATTTCAGTGAAAATCACATCAAAATGGATTTGGTCGACGCGTTTCGAACTAGCCAGTGTCATTCATCATCCTAATAGAAGGTTAAAAGGAGAATATATAAGGCAAGAAAAAATAAAAATGAATGAATAAAAATAAAAATAAATAAAAAATATAAAAATAAATAAATAGAAATAAAAAAAAAAACAAAAATAGATAAATAAAATTTAAATAAATAAATAATAATAATTAAATAAATAAATAAATAATAAGAAATAATTTTTTTTTTAGGAATGAAGGGCAGGAATCCAGTATCTGTTAACCATCCACCCATCATCTCTATTGAGGTTAACCGGCCTCTTTTTAATTTCCAAGGCTTCTCTCAACTTGCGGTGGTAGAAATGTTCAATCCTTGCAACAACCTCAGTATCTTCAATGCAAAGGTGATGATTTGTCTTCTCAGCATGCTACACTAGGGAAGAGGAGCGTGATCCATTATGCTTAAGGTCAGTGACATGTTCATGAATTCTTTGACTAATTAATCGACCAGTTTCACCAATGTAAGGGGTCCCACAGGAGCACAGAATCAAGTAAACACCCTTACCATCCTTTGGTAAAATCGGGTCCTTAACCGATCTAAGCGAACTCTGAATGGTGCGGGAGGGCTTAAAGGTTGAGGAAACATTATGTTTCTTTAGAATCTTGGCGATTTTATCCATAGTACTTTGGATAAATGGAAGGTGAACTCCAGATAACTGATCACAAGGATCTTTCTTACCCTTAGGACCTTTTTCATATTTTTGAAAATCTTTAAGACATTGACTCATGCTATAACCGTTTTTGTTAAAAAGTTTAAGGACATGAGCCTCTTCACCTTCAAAGTGGTGTTCATCAGAGATTCTAAAGGCTTTGCTAGCTAGGGTGCTAAGAACCCCAAGCTTCTGAGTAGGGAAATGGTGAGAACTAGCATGTAAATATTGCTCAGTGTGTGTCTTCTTTCTAAAGACCTGATGAGAGAAAGAACCATCTTCACTCCTAGAAATGAGGAAATCAAGAAAAGGCAAGCTACCATTAACTTCAAAATCCATGGTGAACTTAATGAAGTCAGATTGATTATTAATATGCTAGAAGAAAAGGTCCAATTTCTCCTTACCATGAGGCCACACAACACAAGTGTCATCAACAAAGCTTTTCCAAAGCTTAGGTTGAAAAAGAGAAGAGGAGAGGGCCCTAGATTCAAAGTCTTCCATGAAAAAATTAGCTACCACAGGGAAAAGGGGGGAACCCATGGCCACACCACAAGTCCGTTCAAAGAATTCACCCTTGAAACTAAAGAAGGTCGAGGTTAGACAAGTTTCAACAAGATGAGTAGTATCAGGATCCGGGACCCGAGAAATGACATCGATAGCTTCCATAATGGGGATGCAAGTATATAAGGACATAACATCAAAACTCAAAAACCTATCATCACGATCCAAATCCAAGTCTTTCAATTCATTAATAAAAGAGCATGCGTCTTTAACAAAGGAGGATGTCTGACCACACTGGCTAGTTCGAAACACGTTGACCAAATCTATTTTGATGTGATTTTCACCAAAATATTTTAATCACAATCTAGTGGTTGACAATTCTAGGGCATCTATGTGTAGTTTCTCTCTAAGGTAGGTTTTCTAGAGCCTGTATTTGGTAGCTATTTGGGCTATCTATGGTTTTTCTTCACCGTGTCTATGGAGGCACTCGAGAGCATCCAGAATTAGAGTACCTTTCTTGGAGTTGATATGGTTGTACAAGGTTTCCAAATTTGTGTAAAATATATCTGCCTCTACCACAAACCATGCAATACTCTCCTTTGTTACCTACAAATCACTTGAACTGGAGGCTTTCTTAAATGGGTCAAGAAATGTTTGGATTTCTTGCAAGACCTCCTCCTTCTTTCTCACTATTCCCACTGCTTTGATTGAAGGGACACTAAGATCCTCAACCGCTAAATCCAACCGACTACGAATATTATTTTCTGAGGAAATAACTTTTTCTGCATCCTTAACCAGCTTATCTCATGATTGGATCCTAATGCGCAACTACACATTATCGTTCTGGGTAGTGATTCAATCTTTCTTTAGAAGAGTTGTTTGTACCTCTGGATACCTATTCGTCCATTAATGGATTTTATCCAGGATTGCGGTGGCCTCTTTCAGTGTGGAAAACTTCCTTTAGTGTCAGATTGAATAGCTAGAATATAAGTGATTGTATGATGTAATTTTATCATATCTTAATAAAAAATGGCCAGGGATCCTCTTAAGATCTCGAATTCTTCTTTGATTGAGGCCTACAATTACTTTATGCTTGAATGAGCTAGGTGAAGGGTTATGTTCTCTTCTTCCAACTTCATCTTATCCTCTTCTACCTTGGCAATCCTCTGTTCATATGCATATAGTTTTCTTTCAAGATTTTTGATCTGCTTGCTCATTCTTACAACATCTAACTGAGTCGCGGTTACAAAATATATCCCCATCGAAGCGATAATTTTAGGATTCACTATAGTGTTTAGGATGATTTTCTTCTCCATAGTCACATAAAAATGTTCTTTTGGGTTCCTAACATAACATTTTTTCCTCTCCTGCATGATCTTTTGGTTGACTTGATTGAATGTGAGCCTGGTCAAGTCTAGCACTTCTTCCTCCGCTTCATCTAGAATGCCTAGCTCGCTGAGGTGGAATATCTCCTCCAGTGATTGGGGTGGATTGAGGAACATCCAATGGAGGTATATTTACATGTTTCTTGAGTTTTTTTTGTTGTTTTAGGGCATATTTCACTTCTTTATTAGCCTCCTCTTGCTTCCTTTTTTCTTCTTCTTCCTTTCTTTTTTCTTCCTCTTCCATTATCCTTCTCTATGCTTCAAGCCTTTTTTTTCTTATCCTTCTTCTTATCATTTCTTCTTGATTTCCTCTTCCTTTCTACGCTCCTCATGTGCCCTTTGTTGTTGTCTCTTATTTTACTCTTAATCGGCCTTTCTCTAATCCCCCTCCTTTTTCCTCAGTTATTTCTCTTCTTATTTCTTTTGTTGTTCCTATTCTAGCTTCCTTTGTTGTTCCTCCTCTTGCTTCTTCTTTCTGCCCTAATATTAATTTTATTCTTATTGTTGATCTCCTGATTTTTGTGACCTTTTAAGCTCTTCTTCTCTTCTCCTTTTGAGCTCTTTTTTATGTCTATCCATGTTCACTTTTCTCTTTTCTAGTGTCTCATCTCTTGATAATGCATGGTGTACATTTGGTATAACCAATTGAATTTGGCATTGTTGCAATTGGATTTCACCACTCTATTGGGGTCATAGGTTCGGTAGTTCAATGCCCTTCATCTTTCAAATTACGCTTTGACTTATATAAAGTTCTCCACTGTGTACACCCCGATAGTAAGAGGAAAATCTGGTCAAGTTTTATTCTTGCCTTTTCTTAGTGTCTTTGAAAGGTCAATAACTATTTTCTAACACACTTCCTGCAACAATAATTTTTTTGTGACAAATATAGGAAGTGCATGAGGAGATTTATTATTACCAAAGGATCTAATAAACATTCCCTCTTAGATTGGGAGCCAATGAGCCACCTTAATGATAGTATCCATGGATATTTTTGACACGCACAGAAGATATCATCCATAAAAAAGCCGGTATAATGGGGTGATGACTGCACCAGAGATAGATTCATGTTCCTTCTTACAACATGAATCCCAATAGAAATTCAAGTACATGTGTAATGGCTCTTCTACCTCCATATTCTAGTTCTAACTCTTGTGGTCAAAATTACACCTGGCATAGATGGCATCTAGCAGATATGAGGCCGGGTACAACTCGAATGGTTGGTCTGCCTCTGGAACGTTTACTGTATTTATGTCAGTCTTTAATGCTACAACTAGGATATTCGTGCAATTGAAAACTTCTCCTATCGTAGTGAAAATATACATCATTGGAACCCATGTCCCATGAAAACTACTAATGTCGTACCTACCGTATAATTTTTATAACATGGCTGCAATGATTTCATATACTTTCCTCAAGAATTCTATCTTATATAGCTAATATTTATTTGCTCGAAATTTGGAAGGATCCTGCCACGAGCCCTTGAGGGTGTTATAGATTGGAATATTGTAACGTCAGCCACCAAAAGTTAAATTATTCTTCCTTTTTGGACAGCCTATAAAATGCCACCATTTCTACTAAATGGATAGCTGCAAAAAGCTCCCATGTGTGATTCCTTATTACCCATCTCTTGGTGTCTATGTTTTGTGAAATCCATTCAATGGCCTTGGCACACGGGAAGATAGGAGTATGTGCAACATTTTGGTGAATTTTCTACTGCTTGAAATTTATGTATAATGGAAAATCTTCCTGGTCTCATGTGATGCCTAGCTTGGCGAACACTTTGAAAATGTCATACCAAGTCCACTTGGTGTTTTTGTTGAGAATACATGTAGTGTCTCCATATATTGGAGACAAAAACAAGATCTAATAAATCTCTTTTGTGATGTATTCGGGACTCTTATGAGGATTCTTGATCATTGGCGGTGCAATTTCACCCAAAAAGGAGGAAATTTAAATGTAATTGAGGTATATGTCACCTCACATGTCAAAAAGACAATCCCGCGATAAGACAGATGACATGAAAAATATAAATATCATAAACAAAGTAAGTAATTAAAAATTATAAATGCTTTGTAGAGATTAGGGAGGAATAATGTCTGGGATAGGTCATAGGGTCACATAACTGGGAAAGGTCACGAGGCTGAAAATGATAAAATCTGTGACTTATGCGACTTAGAATCTAAGTTACAGGGAGGGATAAGTTGCATAGGTCATGGAAGTCACAGGGTCGTAAGGTCTCAAGGATGATGAGGTCTCTAGGTTATGAAGGTAATAAAGTTGCAAGTTTCATGAGTCGCACACGTTGCACGTCACAACAATTTTCCCATCACAGCTTTTGTTCATTCGACCTGTCTTCCAGGGTGGCTCAACAAGGGAGGCGAAGCTAAATATTTGGGCTAGAGGCCTCTCTGTACCAATAGGAGTCAGGAAAGGGGTAAAATAGGTTAAGAGGGTGAGCAATGGACTTATCTACCAAGGAATCGGAGGTGAAATAGGTAGATACTAATCTAGGAGGGTTTTGGGAACATTAATGGGGTTTGGAGAGTTACTTAAGTAAATAAAAACATCCCCTAAGGGAAGGTGAAAGGTTTGGAGGAAGGTAAAGACACATGGAAAAAAAATTAATTACTCGGAGCTGAAAAGTCATCTACCTAGAGGAATTTCCCTACCATTTGAGTTTCCTAAGCCATCGAATGCTTCGTCTAATTGAACAAATGACTAATCAACTTGAGCGACTATATATAAAAGGGTCACACATGTGGGAAATAAATGAGGTTGCAAGTGTCAAAAAATCTTGTTTTTTCCCTTTATGACCTTGCGACCCTTTTGATGTCATGGGGTGGCAGGGTCTCATAGTCACGAAATTTAAAAATAAATTGGCTTGTGACTTTTGCGGCCTATGTGAATTCACGACTTGTGCGAGGTTGCCAGGTCGCAAGGTCAAGACATGGGTCAAAGGTTTAAAATTTTCAATATGTGACTTAACAACTTGACTTAGGAAAAAATGAGAGGTCGCAAGGTCGCAAGATGTTAGGCTTAGAGTTGCACATTTGATGTGAGTTTATACTTATGCAAGATGGTGCTAAAACCTATGAGATTTATATTTGTGATATATTTGAAGGTGGGAAAAAAAACTTGTAAGAGATTCAGATTCAGCTTCAGAATGCAGGGGCTCCAAAATTTTGAAATGATAGGAATTTTGGACGGTTGTTACAACAGCTACAAAAATTGGTGATTCACTGGTAGAACCTTAGAATATTTTCTTTCACCTGATATCAAGGTTGGGGTATACCTTTTAATAATACTTCCTTTATATATTGAGGGTCCCACTGATGCCTCCTTATCTTTCTTAGTATAGATTAGTAGACCCTAACTACCTTGACTTGGCTTGTTAACACACAATGAAAATACATCTTTGGCGGCTCAACATAGGGGTCTGAATAACAATTTGGGATGTATATTTGTTAGGTATATTGGTTACATATCTCTGGTGTTGTTACACTACCATAGAGCCTGAATAGTACCCTAGTGATGTCACTACATAGAAATCAAAGATGTTGCTCAACTGCTAATGAGCTTCGATAGTTCCCCAACAGATTCATTGCATTTCCTCTCTCCACAGGAAGAATTTCTCTATCCTTTTTCCCTTATTTGAATTTTTTATGTTCTCGTGTAACTTATTAATGTGTGATTATTAGCACTTGTTTGTATGGAATTTATTATCCTGGGTGGATGAGGGATCCCAACCTATTTTACTTACAAGAGAGGTTGTTTCTGGTTTTTTCAAAGACATTATTATTTCCCATAATATGTTTTTTCCCATTAATTTCTTTTCTTCCCCCTACATTGAGCTAACTGAATCAAGAAATTATTTAAAAATTCATATTCAAGTAAATATTAGGGGATTACTGTTTTAAATATTGGGTGTCATGGATGACGAGAGTTCCCCACTAAAATGGATTTTGACACTCTGCTCTGGTCCAAAATAAAGGGATGATCAAGTGCATGCATAGAAAAAAGTAAAACTTGGATGCTAGTGTAGAGGCTACCACAATCCTATCTTGAAAATTTGTTATATCTTGAATAATAAATAAATGGGTCCCTAACTTCTCTTTTCATTAGTTTCAGGTATGCAACATAAGAGGTGGAAGGTTTTTCCTTCTCAATCATCTGGGAGATATTTCAAATACATTCATCCATATCTTTAAACAATGGAGTAGCTTATGTATTAACTAGCCGATATGATATTAATATTGGCTTTCCATCTCACCATTCAGATCCTTTTCAAGAAGTTGAGGCACTTCAACATTTTTTTATGGTTATGTCGGGTCCTCACAACCTTGATAAATATTCTGAACAAGATCAAGTTATGTTCTACTTGCAATATTATCTCCAAAATGTGAAAACCTTGATTTAAATCTCATCTTTTCAAGAATTTTAGTATTTTCATACTAGTTATTTAATATCATGTTGAAATCATTGATTGGCTAGAGGAGTTGTATCTAGCAAGCTAGTTACCAATAAAAGGTTCAAATATTTTTCTTATATTGTGCTTTTTACAAATGAAAATGCAGATAAGAATACATTTGTAAGATACTTTGAAGGTCTTTATGCTCATAATTTTGTTCATAAGTTAAAATTGTAGACTAGTTAGAGAAATATTTTATGGCACATTCACCTACTAATAAGAAATACCTTCAATGCTTTGTTAAATCTATTCACATAAACAATTTTATTATACATATTGCTTCATTGCAGTATTAATTTCTTATATCCTTGTCTTTCCAGGTCGATAGTAGCTCGTGTGGCTCCATTGGAAATTTGATGTCACGTAATATTGAACTTCTAGTTAAATAAATTAGGGTTTATGTTTAGTTTCATTTTAGTTTCCTTCTTAAATTTTAATTACATCCAAAATTCATCTTCTTGCATTCTACATCCTTCTTCTCATTTGAGTTTTTTCCTATGCATTCCCTTTAAAATTTTGTACATATTACTTTTATTTATTGTTTTCCTTCTTTATTTTGCGCATGTTACTTTTTAGGTCATTGTAAATAAGTAAGATGATGTGTGAAGAGTCTCCTGTTTAGCTCTAATATAATGTGATGAAAGTTTAAAAATGGGCATTGTGATGACTGAAAATGGTTGGTTAAATTTTTATCTCCTTCTTTGTTTGGTCATAAATATCTTTAGAGGTTGCTAATGTCCATACGGAAAACATGACTCTTTCCAAACGAAATATTTAGAAAATATATGGTGCCCTCACCTATTATATGACTGTTTTTGAACCATCATTTGTATTGATTGGTTCTAACATGTCAAATCAATTGAGTAGAGAAGGGAAAAGAGAAAAATTAAGCCAACAAACCAATTTCATATATATATATATATATATATATATATATATATATATATATATATATATATATATATATATATACAAGAGTCTATACAAAACGAGGAGCAACCTCTATTTCTCGTAAAAAAGTCGAAATCCCTCTCTTGTGCTTGGTGAAATAAAAACCAATAAAATTCCAATGTGCATAGTATGATAAAATAAATAAATAAATGGTGGAGGAAGATAAAGCATTCCTACGTAGAGAGGTGAATCAAACAACTTCATCAGTGTATTGAACATGCCTATTGTTAGAGAAGGATGCTTTTGATTCCTTGAAGTGATTTTGTTGATGTACTGAACAAGCCTTCTGGCAGTGGAGTAACACTAGAGATGACACTAAAACTCTAAAATTATTAAACTTGTGAAATTTATATGACCCTTTTCCCTAACTAAAATAATTAAAGTTTAACTAGTTTTATGTGTGTGAATCCGACAAGAGAAAAACTGAAGACTAGATTTATAACTGGGCTAAGTAAGGAAGCTAGGGTCCTATGTAGGATTAGATAATACTTCTTGAAGGCTAGAATTTATACCTAAGAAGAGAAGCTGAGGTTCCACCAATAATTTTCCAAGTGTTGTAGCTTCTACAACAACCTCCAATATTTTTCCTTCATTTAAATTTTGGATCCCATAATGATCATGTGATCTATCATTTCAAATCATCAAATTCATTTCTTGTTTGGTCATATTTCGCTAAGTGCTCAAATTTATTTTATAATAGCCCCGAGTTAAAATTCCATATAATAAATTTTATAAAGGAAAAATAAGACCAGGGTCATGAGACATGTATTCCAAGTTGAATGTTGATAAAAAACAAAATGAAAAGGATCATTTGTGTGTGTGTGTGTGTGTATGAAAACATAATTTAAAATAAAATAATTGAATCCAAATCCCTTTTGAGTTACATTTGAATACTTTTTAAGTTGGGACACCATGCTTGAAAACACAATTCCTCATCACCATGTCATGTTTTGCAAACAAAATTCCTCATTGCCTTGTCACATTTTCATAGGACTCCTCATTCCTCTCGTTAATAACCATACCCTAATTTACCATTCTGAAATTTAATTTAAATATTTTGTGTACCTTGAAGGAAGTAGAATAGATAATGTGGGGAAATGGAAAAAAAAGGTTCATATGTCCTATTAACTCATATATAAAATTTCAATAATGGTTCATATCCATCATATTCTTTGCCATTTTGTACACATTTCTGGAACTCATGCTCGTGCCGTTATACCCATCCTTAAATTCTTCCAAATAAATGTTTAACTTTAAAAATTATTTATTTACATATTGTATGTTGAAATTGTGAATTCAATTTGTCACATATTTTCATAGCCCTTCACTCTTTTTCAAAGTTGTTTATTCATGCAGTAAATTTGTCTAGAGGTCAGAAAATTGCTTGGCCTTTTTTTTCTTTAAAAATTTTTATAGTTGAGGTGTTTGAATTTGTTTTATGGTGGAAATAGATTCAACGCCATCAAAGACTTCTGAGGCCCCCAAAATATTTAAACCTTGACAACTGTAATCTAAATTTCTGAAAAATTTCACCAAATTTTATCAAAATCCTACTAAACATTCCATTATTTTCAGAGAAAATTTACAACGTCATTGCTTGAAATGTCCTTTCAATAATTAAAAGAAACTATCATCATATGATATCATAGCCAATCTCTTTCTCATTCACCTTCCTGACCGCAGTTTTATTATTCGGGTTTTTTTTTTACTTCTTATGTGCATTACTTGTTTTTAAATGCATTTATAAATTAATGGACATAATTGAAATCAATAAATGTACATCAATATCAATATTAGTTACAAATATAGAAAAATCTAGTATATAAAGTGATATTTTTAAAAACTATTTTTTTTTCCAAATAGATAAATTACAAAATTAGGTGATAATTTATTATATAATCCCAAGGGATTCAAGGAGAATTGAACCTATGACCTCTCAATGACAAGGTGCTTTAGCAATGGGACCTCAACCAATTAAGCTATCCCTTGGGACTTAGATGACTTATTATTATATTAAAAATATATTTTAGTAAATTTAATTATAAAATTTATATATATGTGAATATAGACCAAATCAGTTACATTTTTGTGATAGAACCTTTTTCTTTATTATTTATTTGTTTAATTAAGCTATATTTAAATACTAGATATTATGTAGCTCTTGCTTCTTATATGTTATGGAAGGTTTTTGAGTATACATTTTCAGTCTAATTTTCTTAGAATCTTATAGGGATTTCTTGGAATCATAAGTTTGATTTGTAAACTCTCCATAATCTGATTTCCCCATTAGTTTTTCAGGGTGTTGAACCCATATATATACAATTAAGAAAACCCATTTTAAACAGCAATTTTTTTTTTACCGAATTCCAACCAAAAAATCAAAAGAACTACAATATAATAGGTATATTGTGCATGTATTGTTGACAAACGAACGCTATTTTAAGAACAAAAACAAATAAACAATTTTTCATTCTGGTTTTATCCCTTTCATAGTCACCGAGACTATGATGTTTCATCCTAATGGAAAAGATGAAGATATATATGTTTCATTCCATAAGTACTAGATTCTTTTTCTCCCTCGCTTACCAAATCCTTATTTTAATTTCACTTGGAAAAAAATTCAATATGGAAAAATTATAAGTTTCCTTGTTGGAAGCAAGTTGTGTCCCACTTCTTTCTATTTCATGCATTAATTTCTTTGGTGTAACTCGTAAAAATGGATGATAGTGGGCAAGGAAAAGGAAAGGGACTAAAATTATGAATATACTAACAATACTAATGTTGGTGCAACACGAGGAACCATGTCTTGCCTCCCTGTGTCTATCCAATTTTAAGGTAAATGCCAAGCCAAACACCAAATTTGGGTATGAGACCCCCTTATTTATGGGGCAAGGGAACATCCATATAATAATTGTTGATAATTAAATTGAACATTAATTAACAATCTTATCAACAAAAAAATATGTGTTTTTCAAAGGTTACCATGTAGCTTACTATTTTCTATTTCATGTGGTGTATTATTAGTGGATGATAAGAAAGAAAAGAAGGAAAGGAAATTATCAATAAACTAACAAAATGTATGTTATGTAAATTCAACATGAAGAACCATGACATAATTTTACCTATAAACATTTCCATATGAATCATTGGTATAATGTCACACATCATTCATAAACAAAACAACTATAAAGTGTATGTTTTATTTTTATTTTTATGTTTATTTTCTCATTGTGATTTGTTTTCTCTATCTTACTAGTGCAGCCAATTAAATTCTTAGTAAAATTTATAGGCATCAATTCATAATAAACATCAAAATATTTATTTTATTATACATCTCACATTGCTAAAAAAAAATTATAAAAATTAACTAAATTATAACTTTATTAAATAAATTATAGGAGTATTGTTATTATTATTAATTATAAATAGAATTAATATATAATCTAAACATATAACAAAAATTTTGACGAAAAAAAACTACACATATTTTGGTAAGAACTTTTTAATTTATAAATAATTTATTACAGTACCATAAATCAACTCTCACATTTGATGATATTGAATTTTTTATTTAATTAGTTTTATTTATATATAACTAAAATTATATTATTAAATGGCCTCACAATTTTTTATATACTTGCTTAATTGACCTAAAACAATAAAAAATCTTTTATGATCATAATAATAGTTCACTATATGCTTGAACTTGTCAAAACAAGTGTTCTTAAAACTAGGCCAATGACCACTATTAGGGTTACTTCTTTATATAAATATAATTATTTATTTAATTTGATGATGATGATGATGATGATGGTTAACGTCCACTGCGACCAAAATCTGGTCTATTGGACCTAAAGAAACAAATTATTTAGTTTTATTTAAAATTTCCCTCGTATGCTCAAAGAGCTTCGAAAGAAGCGTCCTCACCTCACTATAATTTTGACATATTAAAAGGATAGGAAGGTCAGTATTGCAACAAAGATTATGAAACTGAGATCTAATGTGGGTGTACGTAGGGCACTCTAAAAGGAATTGAGTTTCATCCTCAATTTTCATATTCTCACAAAGATGGAATATCCTTTCCACCCATGGTGTTTTAGGAACTGCCCAATGACCTGTTTCACTATGGAGTTCATCAGAGTTCATTCTTATCTTGGCTATATTAATTTTTTTTCTTTGATCTTGTTAAAACAAAGAGATACTTTTGATCTTCTAGAGTAGGTTTGATGACCTCCTTATAGTATCTTAATTTTCTTTTAGCCTCTAAATCTTTCTCACACCATATTTTCTCTTTAAACTTATAAGTAAAAATATTTTTAATGTTATTAATATTTTGCAATGAAAAAGTTTCGTTGATTTCCCAATGGTTTAACCAGGCCCTGATATATTTTTACCAACCTCGTTTGAGCCTTAGGTGGTTTTGGCTGGAATTTAAAGCTAGCTTAGGAATTCTATGGTCTCTCATGTTATTGATTTTGTACTTGTACAACAGGAGCCCAGTAATAGTTATTCTCTTGATAGGGGAAAGATCCACTTATATAAGGAGAATACGATAGAGTGTATTTCTTTTACTTTTGAGGTTATACGTTACAAAACACTTATAGATTTGTGCAATATTTCTCCAGGCTTATCCAGAGATGCTGCAACCCTAAGCCTCACATCCATAAAATATAACGAAAGTGACTAAAGTTTCAAAGAGGAGCTTCTTTTTATCCCACGTCACAACGTTTTCTACTTTAAAATTATTTTCAAGACCAAGATAAGCTTTCCACCCTCCATTAATCCTTTTTCTCAATTATATAGTTCCAGTTGAGCTTGTGATGAATATAAATTCCTAGGTACTTGTAAGAAGACACTTCCTCCAAGTTTCTATTGTCATACACAAAATTTGTGTAAGTGTCCTTCTTGGATTTGATAATCATAACTTTTTTTTGTCAGTGTTAATAGTCATACCCATGGTAGAGCATAAATCCTTAAGAAGTATTAGCTACTTATCAATATCATATGGGCACCTTCCCAAAAGAACAATTTCATTAGCATAGAGAATAAGGATGATGACTATTCCAGCTAATATCATGCCAGCACAACCTGCTTCCTCTAAAAAACCTTCTAGCTTGTCGATGTAAATGCCTAATAGGGTAGGGGAGAGGGGGAAACCTTTTTTAACTTTGATATTACACTTAATATCATTCAACCATTCGTCATTTCTCTTAAACTTGACAATTACATTCTCGTATAACCTTATAGCAACAACTCTCAACTCGAAATGAAGGTTTAGACCTTCTAATCTATTCCATAGGTTATTTATAGGTACTGTATCGAAATATTTTCTAAAGTCCAAAAAGAAACAAAAGAGACTTGATTTATCATTACGAAATTCCTCCATAATGATCATAGGCATAATGAAGTGGTCCGTTATTGAGTGCTACCTTCTAAAACCTGCTTGGCCTTTATCCCTCTTACCTTCACTTCCAAGTCATATGCGCATCTTATTTTCCAAAACAATACCATATAACATGGTTAAGAGAGGGATAATCATAATTTTACGATAATTATAAGGGTTATTTGTATCCCCACTTTTAAAAATAGTAATAATGAGGCCCTGAGTCCATGGTTTAGGGAACCCTTGCTTGACTGCTTATTGAAAATCTTGTAGATGTGAGGGAAGAGGACACAACCTCCAATTTTTAAGATTTCTACCTGGTAACCTTCAATGTCATTACCTTTTCCATTTTCCAAGCACTTAACCCCAAAATCTATGTCTTATAATGAGAAAAATTCTTCTTTTGTGAGCAGGGTTTCAAAGTTCTCTATGACATTTGGAGATTCATAAATATTTTTAATATAGGAATTCCAGTCGTGTAAAGAAATTGTATTATTATCTTTAGTTTTTTAGTTAAAATCTACCTCCAGAATTTCTTAGGGGCTACCTTACAAAGTTGTAAGAGATTTTCTTGTCTTTTATGAATATACTGCATTTTTTTCCTTTTATTTAGGGGTTTGTAAATTTTTATCTTGCCAATTTTAAGAGACTCGTCAACAACTTCCTTAATTTCTCTCCTAGCACCTTTACAATATTTATCATACCAAGGGTTGTTTTTTTCTATTTCTTTTATTACTTGAAACTTCAATTGATGTTAATAGAATATGAGAGGGTTGTAGTAAAATTATGATAAAGGTCTTCTATGTTGTCTATACTAGATAAAGGAAGCAAATTAATTTTTAATTCATTTAGAAAAAGATAATTTTTATTTCTATATAAGATTAAGTTCTTTTGGCTATAAGGATTATCTTATATGGGATCTATATGCATGAAAATATTGAGAGTTATAATTAAGGATCTATGATCCGAGTCAGGCTCGTGGTCGTTTAAGATGTAAAAAATTATTATTCCATTGTATAAAGGGATATCAGAAATAACATAGTCTACCACGCTGCTACCAAGTCCATGGATACAGGTCATGTGGCTATAATTGGGCCACTTATTCATACTATTTCAACTTATGAGATCTTGATCACTTCAGAGCTTGACTAGCTCCGACCCAAAAAAAAATTCCCCTAGATCTTCAGAGCTTCTTTTGTATTGGCTAGCTAGAGTAAGGTCTTTGTCTAACCAAAGAGGATTAGGATTGGAATAATATCTTGGTTTCCTGAAGTTTTAGCATTAAAGTCACCCATTAAGAGGGTATTATCTTCATTCCTTAGGCTAGAAATATCCTTCTCTAAACCATTATAAGGACCATTTTTATCTAAATTATTTTCTTATAGAACTTTTAATTGATAGGGGAAAAATAACAGATTGTTATGTAGGTTTTTTTATCATTAATGTCAGTGATCTCTATCCCAATATATTGTAAGGGTCTTTATTATAAATCCTGGCATGGAGGGAGATGTTCTTCCTAATGTAGCAAGCTATATACCCAATGCCTCTATGGTAGGATCACTTGTTCCATATTTGCCATAGTACAAAGCAATCTACGTTAGGGACGTTATATTCTTTTTTCTCCCAAGTTTCAACTAGTAATATAATATCAACTTCATTCGAGATCCAACTTAGCTTGGGACCTTTGTTCAATGGAAAGCCCCAACAGTTCCAAGAAGGAATCTGGAGCATGTTGAATTGCTATTTATTTCTATATTTTTGGTTTCTATCTCGAATAACTACTTTTCTATTTCTGATTATTGCCCAGTTTCGTTCCTTCCTAGCTTCTTTTACATTTTGAACCTCCTTTCTTAATTCTGGAATGATATCTTCATTTATAAATATTCTCATTCCTTTTATACTTGAAGTTTTACTAAGTATGTCATACTTATGGTCAGCAGAGCTCACCTTTATTTAGAATAGCCTTCTTTTATTCTCGGTTCATTTCCCAAACCTTGTTGCTTCTATGAGACACGTTGTTTCAATTTGTAATCTATTATGTAATTATGTCTGGGCTATGGCTAAAGTATCCCCATCTACCTCATCCTTCAAACTGAAGATTATAAGGTTCAAGGTCCTTTTGTTCTGCTCATGGTCTAATTCTATCAAATTTTTCATTTCTTCTTTAATGGGTTTGATATCTAATTTACCTTCCACATTATTTAGGTTGAGATATTGATTAACATTTTATTCTAGTTATTTAATCATGTCCTTCATTTTAAGACTTTCTAAAGTATTAGAAATTCCTTGTTGGGATGTTTGGTCGGTACCTTGGCTTTGTTTTTGTATTACCTATAATCTAATCTCCATTGTCTCCATTTTATTCTCCAATAGTTTTATTTTATTTTCTATTTATATATACAAGTAAGTTAATGTTTATAGTGATTTCATTTATAATCTTAAAAAATATTAGATATTTTTTTTATTTAGTTAATGTAAAAGTGTTTTTATTATTTAAATATTTTATATATTTATTCACAAAATTTAAATGTATAAAGGAAAAAATAAATTATGTATTTATTTTAAATATTAAAAATGTTTAATGAATTCAATTCTTATTATTGTTACCATTTTTAATTAGAAAACGAAATTATAACTTTTATATTTCTTTAAATCATTGAAATATTTTTTATAATACCTAAATTGATTTATATTATGCATTGGTTTAATGTTAGGAGTGAGATTATCAATATTGAAATTCTTATGGTTATTTAATAAAGTAGTAGGTGGTGTAGGGTGGAGTTTCAAGGTAGGAGGTGATTTCTTGAATCATGCTCAATGGTAATGGGTACTCAAAAGAAGAAAATAATAAAATCCTTCAAATATGAAATCATGGGGTAGCTAAATTTGAATTAATTTAAAATGTGGATGGGAGGGCACAAGAAAGGACCCAATGGAGAAGGAAAAACTTCTAAAGAAGGACCAATAAAAAAAATTATATGAAAATAAGCTACACAATGGATTCCTAGCTAAAACCAAAGAAAATCCAAAGTATATAGTCACATTCGCAAACATTGGTAAGTGCAACCAATATATGGAAGATCACATAATCATAAGTAAATTTAATGACACATAGCCTTCTAAGAAATTTGTATTAGATTTGGTCAAATCTAGATGGAAACTTAAATGTTAGATAGACATAAAAATTGGATCCAAGGGATTATTTATGGCTATTGTTTCCTACATCGAGGATGTAGAAAGAATCACTAAAGAATGCACATATTATTCATTTTATAAATCCTACACTTCCACTACTAGAGATAACAATTTTCTCCTAAGAACAAATATTTTGTTATGCCCTACTATGGATTCACATGTACTTCCTTTCTTAGGAGTTTTGAGGGAAAGAAACATTAGAAGGTGATTCAAATTTTATCATAATATTATTTTTCATTTTTCACGTATCTCAATCCTTTCATAGTGGAAAAAGTGGACAATTAGTTTGTAGGGTAATTTTTATTGGTCAGCACTTTATTTGGGGCATGAAACCTTATAAATCCATTTCAAGAAATAAATCTACATTCTTGGGGTCACATTTTTCCTATTTTAGTAATATAGCATTGATATACACTTAAATACCTTTGCAACGATGCAAGAATTGTGTCAAACAAACTTCATATACAAAAACTATGCCTCCCACAAGTTAATCTAATGTATTAAACACCATTGTAAATGTGGATGTAATGTCAACCCATATTACTCATGCATATAGTAATAACTTGTTGAAGCCCCGAAAATCGGGTCTACAACAAGGGGGATACCCACCCGATCTGGACCTTGGTTAGCAGCTCCTTTTCCGTTTGGTGTAGTGGGTCCGACTGGGGATAATGGGACCAGTTTCCCAATATGTGTGTGTGTGTTTGAGAATTGATATTTCTTATCTAAAATTCCTAAGTAAAATGCTTTTATTCTATTTCTAATCTAATCATATGCAAAGTATATTCTAAGAAATATATAACTCTAAACTAACCTGGGATGTAAATCTTTCTATTTATGCGATCTAAAATGATTTCAGATAACAATCGATAATAAAGATCATTCAATTATTATGAGAAAAGAATTCAATAAAGATAAACCATTTCATATAAAAAGTTAAATGAAACAGTTGTGAAAAACATATCGCATAATAAGCTATTCATTTATTCATACATCAGCACAAATTAATAGCTATCACCGTACAAAAATGCCAAATGATAACTCAAGTATTCAAACATCAATATATAAATAACTGAACATAAGTATCACTTTTAACACAGAAATAGAAACAGTTAAGAGATAAAAGTACCATTTATAACTGGTTCTACTCATGAGCTAGATGCAATAATGATTTATCTCTTCCTAATCCAACATCCATTAAGAGCACAGAAATGCAACATCAGTAACAGATATTAGACACAAATATCAATAAATCTCGTTCCATTCATTCATAAAAACCTCCTCTGAGGGTGCAGAAGTGCATGTTTTGAGGATAAGTTTTTGACAAATTTCAGGACCATTCTCTAAATGCATGAGAAGGGTTTAAATACTACTAACTAAATCTAATTATAGTTTATTACAAAAATTTAGGATTCGGTTTAAATAACCATCCTTTTTCTAGGAAAAAATAAAGTAAAACTGAAACTAAATCTAATATTGAAAAATATCAACTAACTACTTATGAATTTGATCTCTGAATTTCCAAGAATCCAGCATTGTTTTGAGAAGAGGTGGCTGGCCGACTTCAGATTTCAACTGCCCCGAAAAGACAGAATCGACAAGTGTAGGCACAATCTTCTCAACAGAATTAATGATGCAATTAAGATTGCTGCATTGACTGTGTGGATTTACTAGATATGTCCAGTAAGAATCCAAATTTAATCCTGTCAATCCTTGAATTGATTTTGCTTTTTCTTTCGAATTTTGTTTCCATTCTGTTTGCAATTGCTGTGCCTGTGGAAGATATCCCAGAATAGTTTCTGAAATCAAATTAACCTTGTGAAAATTCTCATTTACACAATCAATAATATTGCCTGTTTTTGTAGCTGACTCCTCTGCCGCTTTTTCTGCCTCTCTGATCTGTGCATCCCAATTATTGAAAAGTATTTCTTTATGACTGTCATTTATAATTGGTGCAGCAACTCTTTTTCATTCCTTTGTCTTTTGCCATGCCAAATAATTATTAACTCTTTCATTAGTTAAATCATAATCATGTCGTAATTCTACGACATGATTAGTGATTTTATCACTTTCTAGACAAAAAGAGTTCCATTGCAAGATTTTCTGGCATAATACATCTTGTTGTTGCAGTAGTTGATTATTTAAAGAAATAGATTCTGAAATAAACTCTAGAAGTTTGGGATCATCTTTTTGCTCTTCTCAGATAATCTGTATTTGTTTCTCTTTATCGGCCAAACTTTTTTGATATCCGATTTGCATCTCTTGAAGCTCTTGCTGTAACTTTTCAAGTTTTACCTATGCTTCACTGCTAGCATGAGCTTGTTGCAATTGCTGTTGCAGAACTTGAATCTGATCTTCTTTTTCATTTAATAATAGCCGTACCTCAGATGCTTTTTCAATAGTTGCGGAGGCATAAGCTCCTGTAATATGAGATAACTTGGTAATATTCTCAGTAGGATCTTTCCATAAGACATCTAATTGTTCTACATTAGTAGAGATTGTGCTCTCTAACTTTCTCTTTTTCCTTTGCTTTCTGACTACTGCTTTATACTGCGGGCTATAGAATACATCCAAAGGAGGAATCTCTTCTATATTAAGTACAATTTCAGAAGAGGGAGTGATAGGTATATGCTTTGTGTTTGTTACATTGCCGCTTATTCCTGTGCTTAAAACTTTTGTTGTCTGTACAGGGGTTTGTGTATTCTGTCCTTCAACATTAAGCAATTCATTAAATGTTTCCCATTCTTTATCTAATTGAGTGCTGGTGGATGGTTGTTGTACAGTGAGAGGTGGAAGATTCAACTGTGGAGTGGTTGAAGTCTGTAGTTGTGAAAGCTCCTTTGACTGAGATCTATCTTTCACTAAGCCTTCATCTTTATGAGACTTTTGAGAACGTTCAAAAGTTTCTTTGCCAGAATTTGATTTATACCTATCAGTATCTGAGCTACCATTGAGACTGACACTAGGAGTTGGTTCCCTTGCGGGTTCCAAGCGTAAATTATCCAAAGGGATAGTAGTCAATCTTATTTCTCTGTAGATTTTAAATTCCTGAAATTCTTTTGGGGGAAGTTGTGTTTGAGCTAAATGTAAAACTTCTTTAAATGAACATTTCTCTTGAAACATATCATCAAAAATATCTTCTTCTCCAAAAAATACTCTTACTTTGATTGCAGTGGTGAAATCCTTGACAACACCATATGGATCGAATAGCCTTCTCGAAAACTTGAATAGTTGTAAGCATGTAATATTGCTTACCTCTTTAAATGCATGACCAACATCAGACAATGAAAATGCTCCACAGGCTACGGGAAATTGTGGCCAGATGGCCTTCTTCTTATCCTTTAATTCCTTTGTCAAACCTCCTTCACCACAGGTTTTGGTATGCAATTTCCCAAGCTATAAGTTTATCCGTAACATACAAGGGTAAAACATGAGGAGAAGAAGAGCTTACAAAAACCCTCAAATAGGTAAACCACTCTTCTCCAAACCATCGTGTGATAGGGAGAATGTCGACTTCTGCTTCCGGGGAAAACCTTGGAGCATCCTTATTATACAATATTCTGTACAGCAGAAATATTATGCCATGGAAAATCTTGTAAAAATGAGGAACAAATTTTTATTCCCACAGTTCTTTTTGATACACATGAATAGGCAAAGGATCATGAATTTTCCATTACCAACCCATTAAAGGGAATTTAGAAACAAAGCAGATAGAATCCATAACATAGGCAGATAGATAAAAAGGAGGATAAATCCTCTGAGAGACAGTCTGTTTAGACCGGTAATTGAAAATAGCAGTGGCTAAATTATCAGACAATATTTTGGCCCAGTCTACAATGGTAGCGTTAACAGTAGAATTTAATAACAGAATTCATTCAGGCAAGACCTTATTTATGTCAGGCTTTCCAAAAAGCCTACATAACATAGCAGCAGCAAAACAATAGGGAGAGGTGAGTGAACCAGTACTGTACATACCGTGTTTATCTTTCTTCAATGGTTCATCTCTTTTGGTCCATTCCTTTGTGCATTCCACCAAATTTTCATTTTCCCTGGCAAATTTCTCCATAAATTTTTTGTTGTAAGTCGCCTGAGGCTCCGGCAAGTGATACATAAGCCTCAAATCTTCTGTAGTGAATGACCCGATGAGCTCTTGATCCAGAGTTCTAAATTTCCTATCTGAAATATCGGTGCTATCCAGCACCCATTTTACCATATCTGTATACGGAAGAATTCTCGGTCTTGTTGCTATCCGGTGCAAAAATGAACAAGCCAATTCTGTAAGAGATGCTTCAGAAGAATTTTTTGAGCCTGCAATAGCTGCAACTTCCATTACCCTGGGATTTTCTTCTTCGAGTAGATTATGCATTCACTCCGAGGTGGTGATACCGACATCCTTGTTGCAAGCATTATCTGCATACAGGGAAGCCATCTCTTTGTTTTCATAACTTGGAGTTTTCTCTTTCTTTCCCATAATACTCTGTGAATGCTTTGTATAGTCTTCTGCTCCTTCGCGCCTGCGGTTTTACGAATTAAGTGAGAGTAATGACATGAGAAATGTGACAGGATAGTTTTAAATGCTGAAGGCGGATGAAATATATTATTTTAACATGAAACAACCTTTCAATCAAAACAAAATCCTTTTTATCGATAATTGACAATCCATTCATTAATTCAATCATTAAAGCGCATAACGGATATTGATTTATGAAAAGATTTTCTTTGGACAACGAGCTTTTAAGAATCTGTGACATTGCGATCTGCGATTTGCTGTGCAATATCGCAATATCGCAATATCGTAGCTCGCAGTTTTCTCAAATTGAAATCATCGCAAGATCGCAATTATCACAAATCACAATATTCACATATCGCAGTCTCATAGCATCGCGAAATCGCAATATCGCAAAATCGCAATATTGCAAAATATTATATATGAAAAGTATTTGTTAAACATATTTTCTACGATATGTGGTTTGCGATCAATATTTTAATGCATATTTTTTTGGGATTGCGCTATCGCAATATCGCGAAATCGCAATTTAAAAGATTCTACCTTACAAAGGATGTCTACTTATTGTGATGGATGCGATATTTTTTTCAAAGAAAAGATTTTATTCTAATTTATCATAATCTTAAGTGTATTTAATTATTTGCTAAGGAATTTCCATAAGTTATGATAGTAAGTTTTATTTGAGAAAGGAAAAAAGCACTAATTAATTTTTTTGGATTTCTTGACTAAGGGTCCCCTCATATTTAGTATTATTACTAATACTTAAATAAAAAGGGGGGTTGTTGCTGGCCACAACAATTGGTGATTCACTTGGAAGAACCAGTTATCTCTGCTTTTCTTTTGAAGTTTCTAAACTTTTCAAAACAGAAAATTTTCCAGAAAATCAAACTTTATTATGAAAAGACAAAGTACATTATGCTTTAATCTATAAATGATATTTCATTTCTTCTATATTCAACTTTGATTATTCACTTCCTCAAGCTAATCCTTGTATTTACATCAGTCATTACTTAGTTCATAAAGATAAAAACAAAGGCTTCTCTGTAAATCAACTTAGAATATGCTCATTCGTCGTAGGTAGAGCCACTGCTGCCAGCAAGCGTTTATAGCCTCGACAGGGTTACTTGTTACCCAGCAATGATCCTGTATCCTACTTAGAGAAATATACAATTTTCGAAGAGAAATCAATATTCACACTTATTTCTTTTATTTTTCTTTTTCTTCTTAAAGAACAATGTCTTGGTTTGGTAGCCAATTTATGACAGTGCCATTCACTTGATTTATAACTTTGCTGAACAAGTTGGCTCGTGATGAGACCCCTTGTCTTTTGATTTATAACAATATTCAGTCATTGCCCTGTTGTGGTATCCAGTATTGGCAAAGTGAGCAAGCTATAATATCTATGATCATGATAAGTCGGCTCGTGATGAGACCTCTTACTCTTTAATTCAAGTGTATCATTGGATAATTCCCTGAACGTTGTAATTTCCTAAGTGGGGAGGAAATCATTGTTTCCTTAAGATAGCTCTGGACGACAATGGTAGAGTTTTTGGAAAGAATTTTTCTACAGAGAAACTTTGTTTTGTTATTGATACCTTTCATTGCACTGATATGAAACAATATTTCACTAAAAGTTGCCTTTCGTCAAAGTTTTCAAAGTTGAAACTAGTATCATTTCTAGGCTTAAAGTTTTTAACTGTATCTTTGAATAACAATGATCAATATTCTAAAAAGAATTCTATTTGTAAAAGTGAAGAAACAACATCTAAAAAAGAGAATTTGTATTTTTTTTGTGAATTCCAAATGTAGCCAATTACAATTCATTTTATTTATGATGATAAAGGAAACTAATATACAAAATAGAAGAATGATCTCCTATGGAAAATATTTTTTGAGAATTTTTCCATTAACAGGCAAAGACTCTCTTTTACCTGTTAAATCCTGTAACATAAAAGTAGATGGACCTATGATTTCTGCAATTTGGAAAGGACCAAGCCACATCCGTTGAAATTTCGTATGTTTTCCTTTTTCCTCATGAGCCTTGTCCCATTTTAAAACAAGATCTCCAACCTGAAAGTCTTTTCTGGTTATCATGTTTTAATTAAAGGAAGCTTTTACTAATGCTTGATGATGAGCATGAGTTATTTTGGCTTTTTCTCGTTGTTCTTCTAACTTAATTATTTCCATATGTCTTAGTTGTATGGAAGAAGTTGGTGCTTCATCAATATATTGAACTAAGGCTAAAGAAGGAATTGCTAAATGAGTTGGAAGAACTACTTCTTTCCCATAAACTAAATTAAAGGGAGAAGTACCAATAGAAGCCTTCTGTGTTATTCGATCTGCCCATAAAGCATATGTTAAAGACTTATGCCAATTTTTATGATTTTGATCAATGGTTCACTTAATGATTATAGTTAAGTTTTTATTTGTGGATTCAGCTAATCCATTTCCCTGTGGATAATAATTGGCAGAGTATTTAAGTTTAAAACCTCTCTTGAGTGAAAATTCAGTCATAGCATTACCAGAAAAATACGATGCATTATCGAACATTAAAGAAGAAGGTAAACCAAACTTGGTAATTATGAACTGATCTATGAATTTGATGATATTTTCAGCATTAGTGGTCTTGAGAGGGACCGCTTCTACCCATTTCGTAAAATAATCAGTTGTTGTGATAATATACCTATGTTGCTTAGAAGAGTGAGGAACGATCTCACCTATTATGTCCAATCCCCATTGATCAAAAGGTTGTTCAATGTTCACTGGTTGTAATGGAAATGTTGGTTTATTTTGTCTTCCGGCTGTAGTTTGACAAATTTGACATTTTCTTACATAGCTATATGAATCTTTGAATAATGTAGGCCAGTAATAGCCTGCACGAAGAATTTTGTGTGCAGTAGTATCTCCAACATAATTTCCACCTGCTGGCCCATCGTGAAGTTCCTGCAAGACTTTTTCAGGTTCAAATTTATCCAGACATCTAAGAAGAACAGAATCGTAATTCATTCTAAAAAGAACATCTTTTACAAGCTGATATTGTTTAGCCTTCAACCTTAGAGCTCTTTTCTTGGTGTGATCGAGATTTGGAGGAGCATAGCCATTCTTTAGATAAAAAATGATATCAACATATAATGATTCAACATCGTTTAGGCTTACCTCATACGTTTGTATCTCTTTAGATGTTTTTTCAGAAATCTGTGATGCTCCAGCTAGTATTTTGCAAAAGCCTTGACCTCTTACAATATTTGCTGGTTTGATCTCAGCATCATATTCTTGTAAGGCAGTAATCCAATTAGCTCTTTTCTCACCCACATATTTTTGGACTAAAAGATTTCTTACCACTGGAAACGGTAATATGATTTTTGTATGGGTTTTAAGTAAAAAAGTTCTGAAATACTTCATTTCTTTGAAAACAGCATAAGCTTGTTTCTCCACATCTGAGTAATTCAACTCAGCTCCCTGTAAATTTGAACTGAAGAAAGAAAATGGGGCTTCTGCTTTGTCTTGATTTTCTTGAGTAAGTGTTGCAGCGTAATATTTATCAGAGGAAAATGTATACAAAATAAAAGGATCAGAAAAATTTGGAGTTGCTAAAGATGGAGCATTAATAATTGCTTGTTTGATTAGATTGAATACTTCATATTCGTTTTGACCCCATTTAAAGTTTGAATTCTTTTTAATCATTTCTTTTAAGGGAGATACAATTCTCGAAAAATATGGTACAAATCTCTTTACAAAATTAATTTGGCCAAGGAAAGATTGCATAGCTTTCTTGTTGTGAGGTAAAGATATTTCAGAAATCTCCTTGATTCTATCAGGATCAATATGAATTCCATATTTTGACACTATGAATCCAAGAAGTTTTCCTTCATTTAATGCAAAAAGGGATTTTTTCAGATTAAGTGAAATTCCATACCTTTCACAACGTTGGAAGATCTATTTCAAATCTCTAATATGATTGCTTCGTTTTTTGGAATATATAGTCATACCATCCAAGTAAATTACCATTGATTTTTTAACTAATCCCTTGAAATAAATGTCCATGGCTCTCTGAAATGTGGCACCAGCATTGATCAGACCAAAAGGCATCTTTTGATATGCATAAGTGCCCCATTTGGTTCTAAATGTAGTTTTCAATTGATCATGAGGATGGACTAACACTTGATTGTAGCCAGAGAAACCATCTAAGAAAGACATTGATTCTGATCCTGCAACTACCTGTAATATTTTCTCCATTGGAGGCAAAGGAAAATTATCTTTGTGGCAAGCTTTATTAAGATTTCAAAAGTCAATGCAAATTCTAATATCTTCATTCTTCTTTCTAATAGGAACCATATTGGAAACCCATTTAGAATGTCGAACAGGAAAAATAATTTTGGCTTTCAATAACTTATTGAGTTCAGATTTGATCTGATTTTCTAGATTGGGATGGATTTTTCTCAGCTTTTGTTGTACAGGTTTTTCATCATTTATCATTGGAATGGTATGTTGGATAATATAAGTGTCATAAGTTTTGAGTTCATCGTAGTTCCAAGCAAATACACTTTTATATTGTTTCAAAAGACGAACATATGCTAATTTTTCTTCAGGCGCTAGACCAAGGCCTAGGTTGATATTCTGTGGTTTGGTATTAGTTCCTAGATTCACTAATTCATAATTCAAAGTTGAACTTTGTAATTTTGAATTGGTAGATCTTTTAAATCGGTCTTTCAAATCATAAAGGTCTTCTAACTTGACTATTGACCTTGGAATAGCATTATTAGTGCTATCATGTTGTAATTATTTCTCATGTTGGTCTTCATCAATTATCTGATTGGTATAATATCCTTCAGATGTGAGGAAGTTTACAATATCAGGATCATCGTTGAAAATTGTTCAATTGGTAACGTTATCAAGAATTGAAGGTCTAAAGATTAATTCAATTTAAAATCGATCAAGACTAAAGTCTTCTGCAGGAATAAGCTTAGAGGCTACATTGGCTAAGAGGTCTGCACTAGCATTCTGGATTCTAGGAATTGGTGAAATATTAAATGCTATAAAATGTTCAGTCAGATCTTGAACTAAAGATTGATAATGCTTTAAATGACCTGATAAACAGTGTATAGTATTGCGTACCTGTTTGATTACAATTTCTGAATCTCCGAAAACTTGTAGATATTTGATATCTAATCCAATTGCTCTATATAATCCTTGGATTAAAGCTTCGTATTCTGCAGTGTTATTAGTGCATTCAAACTCAAGTCTACAAGTTAGCATAATTTTGTTTCCCTCTAGACTAACCAACACGCATCCTGCTCCTGCTCCTTCATTAGACTTAGAACCATCAAAAAATAATTTCCAAAATAGAGATTTATTTATAAGAGTATCTACAACATTAATACATTTAGAACTATCTGTCTGAGAAAATTTTTCTATTTGAGATAAAACAGAATGTTCTAAATAAGGTGAAGTATGAGCATTAAAATTTCCTAAGAAATAATCAACTAAGTAATTGCCAATGATATTACTGCTGTATGCAACTGGTTCATTCTCTCCTTCCAATTCTGTTACTATGTATTTCTGATTCTTTTCTTGTTCAACCTTTATCTGATTTGGTTTACCATTGTAAGGAAGCCACATATGCAACCAATCGGTCGCAAAGTATCCATGAAGTTTTTCTGACCAATCTCTGCTAAGAATTAAGCCATAAAATTCTGGCATATCTGCAACTAAAATATCAATGACTTGACATACCTTTGGATTTGATGACAGCCGTATGGTAACCTGGTTTAATTCGCCAATCCCCTCAACATGTGATCGATCTAATTGCACTATGCGTACAGCAGATTTTTATGGTTGAATGGTTAATTTTTCACATACTGATTTTGGTAAAATATTAGATGAAGCTCCAGAATCCACTAAACAGTTATGCAATATTAAAAACTTCATAAGTTAGAAGAAATGGAGGAGTATGAGATCGCGATCTTCCTCCAATTAAAGCGATATTTTCAAGATCAACTTTACTAATTGAATTAGTTGGAGGTCTTCCCATCTCATTGGAAGATTGAGAAATTACAAGATCGGGCAAAGGTTTTTCTTGTATAGCATGTAATTCTTTCAAAAGTACCTTTTGTTGGTGCTTTAACTTGCTCAATTCATACAAAGTGATGTTATCCCTAGTCTTCTTCATATCTTCTATAATGTTATATTCCATTTCATCCGGAACAATCAGTGTTCTTGATGGAATTGATGAATCTATTTGGACTGGGCTAGATTGAATTGCTTTAGATGTCGTTTTCTTGGGTGCAAATTTATCCTTAGTCAATGAGATTGCGCTCTTTGGCTTAGGAGTAGTTTGAGGAGGATCAAGCTTATTTCTACTTCGAGTGCTAACCGGTGATTCTTCTTGATATTCCTCATCTGGGAGGATGAAATCCCACATACCTTGGACTTCTACAACTTCTTCTTCATCAGTTGTTTCTACAGTAGCAGTTTCTTCTTCTTCTTCTTCTGATTCAGCATTTGTAATAGCATTTGGTGGCTTTGGATCTTTTGAAGGGTTTCTTCTAAAAGGCTTAAAAGACTTTTTAGAAGAATTTTATGCCACTTGTTTTTTAATGTCAACAATTTCATTAGACATGGTTTTCAAAACTTTCTACAATCCTTCCAAATCAAATGGATCTCTTGTTTGGTTTTTCTTGGGATCTTCTTTAAAAGTGACCTTCTTGCATTTTCGTTCTTCTATTGCATTTTTCTTTTCTAAAGCAATGATTCGTTTCTCTACTGCTATTGTTTCCTTCATATTGTCTGCTAAAGTTGTTTTGTTAGCCCTATCAACAAAGATTGCTATGTTTGATGGTAAAGCAGAAATGTACCATTCACTTCACACTTCTTCGCTAGGCTTGGAAGCAGTAGGAATTTTGTTTAATAATTTATTGAAACGTGAATTGAAATCCTTGACAAGTTATTTTGAATCAGCTCTAAGATTAGATAAATCATTGATCAATGTTGCTGTAGACCTGTAATCACCAAATTTAGTTAAAAATTGATCTTGAAAGATATCCCAAGTAGTGATAGATCTAGATGGTAACGAGAAATACCATGATCCAGCTGCTCCTTGTAGGGTATAAGGAAAAAGTTGGACAACAACATCTTCATTAATAGCTCCATTGAGGTTTATGGACATCATAAAGTTGTTGATATGTTATTCTACTAGCATGCCTGCTTTAGGATTAAAATTAGGCAGCCATTTTTCAGGATAGGCTGGTAATTGACTCAAGGGTGCAGGCATTAAGACTGCCCCTGGATTATTCCATGGAATTTTGGCCATCGTTGAACTACTAATAGAGGAAAGTGCAGAAGATGATATTTGTGACTGAGAAGATGAAGATATTATGATTTGAGAAGGAGATGTGGAAGATTGAGTTGACTGATGGACAGTAATCTGGGGTGGAGGAGTGGATGGTTGAATTCGTGATGAAGAGTTTGAGATGGATGATAATGATGAAAGAGTCTCACTATCAGACCCTTTAGGTGATTTCCTAGCACTTTTTCTTGTAGGTAGAGGTAACTCAGTTGGCTGAATGCCAAGTTTTTCGCTCTGTAATCTAGTGAGAGGATGAGCAGGATTATATTGCGAAGTCACACTGCCTTGAGATCTATCATATCTTTGAGGTTATATTGAAAATTGCTGAAGCTTATGAATCAAAGATTGAACTTTCGAAGTTTCAATAGCATATTCTTCTGAAAATTAAGGGTTTGTAGCAGTGTTTGTTCTTCTTTCGACTTCTAGTTCTAGATTTAAAATTTCTGAGTGTGATGGAGAAGTCGGGGAAGATGGTGAGGGTGATTTAATCTCATAATGGTATTTAGATTTAGATTCACTTGCCATTCATAGTTCGTGGCACTCCTTCTAGCGCCAAATATGTTGAAGCCCCGAAAATCGGGTCTACAACAAGGGGGATACCCACCCGGTCCGGACCTTGGTTTGCAGCTCCTTTTCCGTTTGGTGTAGTGGGTCCAACTAGGGATAATGGGACCAGTTTCCCAATATGTGTGTGTGTGTGTTTGAGAATTGATATTTCTTATCTAAAATTACTAAGTAAAATGCTTTTATTCTATTTCTAATATAATCATATGCAAAGTATATTCTAAGAAATATCTAACTCTAAACTAACCCGGGATGTAAATATTTCTATTTATGCGATCTAAAATGATTTTAGATAACAATCGATAATAAATATCATTCAATTATTATGAGAAAAGAATTCAATAAAGATAAACCATTTCATATAAAAAGTTAAATGAAACAGTTGTGAAAAACATATCGCATAATAAGCTATTCATACACCAAGCACAAATAAATAGCTATCATCGTACAAAAATGCCAAATGATAACTCAAGTATTCAAACATCAATATATAAATAACTGAACATAAGTATCACTTTTAATACAGAAACAGAAACAGTTAAGAGATAAAAGTACCATTTATAACTAGTTCTACTCATGAGCTAGATGCAATAATGATTTATATCTTCCTAATCCAACATCCATTAAGAGTACAGAAATGCAACATCAGTAACAGATATGAGACATAGATATCAATAAATCTTGTTCCACTCATTCATAAAAACGTCCTCTGAGGGTGTAGAAGTGCATGTTCTGAAGATAAGTTTTTGACGAATTTCAGGACCCTTCTCTAAATGCATGAGAAGGGTTTAAATACTACTAACTAAATCTAATTATAGTTTATTACAAAAAATTTAGGATTTGGTTTAAATGACCGTCATTTTTCTAGGAAAAAATAAAGTAAAACTGAAACTAAATCTAAAATTGAAAAATATCAACTAACTACTTATGAATTTGATCTCTGAATTTGCAAGAATCCAGCATTGTTTTGAGAAGAGGTGGTTGGCCAACTTCAGATTTCAACTGCCATGAAAAGATAGAATTAGCAAGTGTAGGCACAATCTTCTCAACAGAATTAATGATGCAATTAAGAGTGTTGCATTGACTGTGTGGTTTTACTAGATATCTCCAGTAAGAATCCCAATTTAATCTTGTCAATCCTTGAACTGATTTTGCTTTTTATTCCGCCTTTTGTTTCCATTCTGTTTGAAATTGTTGTGCCTATGGAAGATATCCCGGAATAGTTTCTGAAATCAAATTAACCTTGTGAAAATTATCATTTACACAATCAATAATATTGCCTGTTGCTGTAGCTGACTCCTCTGTCGCTTTTTCTGCCTCTCTGATCTGTGCATCCCAATTATTGAAAAGTATTTCTTTATGACTGTCACTGATAATTGGTGCACAGCTCTTTTTCCTTCCTCTGTCTTTTGCCATGCTAAATAATTAGTAACTCTTTCATTTGTTAAATCGTAATCATGTCGTAATTCTACGACATGATTAGTGATTTTATCACTTTCTAGACAAAAAGAGTTCCATTGCGAGATTTTCTGGCATAATACATCTTGTTGTTGCAGTAGTTGATTGTTTAAAGAAATAGATTCTAAAATAAACTCTGGAAGTTTTGGATCATCTTTGTGCTCTTCTCGGATAATCTGTATTTATTTCTCTTTATCAGCCAAACTTTTTTGATATATGATTTGCATCTCTTGAAGCTCTTGCTGTAACTTTTCAAGTTTTACATGTGATTCACTGCTAGCATGAGCTTGTTGCAATTTATGTTGCAGAACTTGAATCTAATCTTCTTTTTCATTTAATAATAGCCATACCTCAGATGCTTTGTCAATAGTTTCGGAGGCATAAGCTCCTGTAATCTGAGATAACTTGGTAAGATTCTCAGTAGGATCCATAGTAGGATCTTTCCATAAGACATCTAATTGTTCTGCATTAGTAGAGATTGCGCTCTCTAACTTTATCTTTTTCTTTTGCTTCCTAACTACTGCTTTATACTGTGGGTTGTAGAATACATCCAAAGGAGGAATGTCTTCTATATTAAGTACAATTTCAGAAGAGGGAGTGATAGGTATATGCTCTGTGTTTGTTACATTGCCACTTATTAATGTGCTTAAAAATTTTGTTGTCTGTACAGGGGTTTGTGTATTCTGTCCTTCAACATTAAGCAATTGATTAAATGTTTCCCATTCTTTATCTAATTGAGTGCTGGTGGATGGTTGATGTACAGTGAGAGGTGGAAGATTCAATTGTGGAGTGGTTGAATTCTGTAGTTGTGAAAGCTCTTTTGATTGAGTTGTATCTTTCACTGAGTCTTCATCTTTATTAGACTTTTGAGAACGTTCAAAAGTTTCTTTGTCAGACTTTGATTTATACATGTCAGTATCTAAGCTACCATTGAGACTGACACTAGGAGTTGGTTCCCTTGCAGGTTCCAAGCGTAAATTATCCAAAGGGATAGTAGTCAATCTTCTTTCTCTGTAGATTTTAAATTCTTGAAATTCTTTTGGGGGAAGCTGTGTTTGAGCTAAATGTAAAACTTCTTTAAATGATCATTTCTCTTGAAACATATCATCAAAAAGATCTTCTTCTCCAAAAAATACTCTTACTTTGATTGCAGTGGCGAAATCCTTGACAACACCATATGGATCGAATAGCCTTCTCGAAAACTTGAACTGTTGTAAGCATGTAATATTGCTTACCTCTTTAAATGCATGACCAACATCAGATAATGAAAATTCTCCACAGGCTACGGGAAATTGTGGCCAGATGGCCTTCTTCTTATCCTTTAATTCCTTTGTCAAACCTCCTTCACCACAGGTTTTGTATGCAATTTCTCGAGCTATAAGTTTATCCGGAACGTACAAGGGTAAAACATGAGGAGAAGAAGAGCTTCCAAAAACCCTCACATAGGTAAACCACTCTTCTCCAAACCATCGCGTGACAGGGAGAATGTCGACTTCTGCTTCCGGAGAAAACCTTGGAGCATCCTTATTATACAATATTCTATACAGCGGCAACATTATGCCATGGAAAATCTTGTAAAAATGAGGAACAAATTTTGATTCCCACAGTTCTTTGTGATACACATGAATAGGCAAAGGATCATGAATTTTCCATTGCCAACCCATTAAAGGGAATTTAGAAACAAAGAAGATAGAATCCATAACATAGGCAGATAGATAAAAAGGAGGATAAATCCTCTGAGAGACAGTCTGTTTAGACCGGTAATTGAAAATAGCAGTGGCTAAATTATTAGACAATATTTTGGCCTAGTCTACAATGGTAGCGTTAACAGCAGTATTTAATAACAGAAGCCATTCAGGCAAGACCTTATTTATGTCAGGCTTTCCAAAAAGCCTACATAACATAGCAGTAGTAAAACAATAGGGAGAGGTGAGTGAACCAGTACTGTACATAACGTGTTTGTATTTCTTCAATGGTTCATCTCTTTTGGTCCATTCCTTTGTGCATTTTGCCAAATTTGCATTTTGCCTGGAAAATTTCTCCATAAATTGTTTGTTGTAAGTCGCCTGAGGCTCTGGCAAGTGATACATAAGCCTCAAATCTTTTGTAGTGAATGACTCGATGAGCTCTTGATCTGGAGTTCTAAATTTCCTATCTGAAATATCGGTGCTATCCAGCACCCATTTTACCATATCTGTATACGGAAGAATTCTCGGTCTTGCTGCTATCCGGTGCAAAAATGAACAAGCCAATTCTGTAAGAGATGCTTCAGAAGAATTGATTGAGCCTGTAGTAGCCGTAATTTCGATTACCCTGGGATTTTCTTCTTTGAGCAGATGATGCATTCCCTCCTAGGTGGTGATATCGACATCCTTGTTGCAAGCAGTATCTGCATACAGGGAAGCCATCTCTTTGTTTTCAGAACTTGGAGTTTTCTCTTTCTTTCCCATAATACTCTGTGAATGCTTTGTATAGTCTTCTGCTCCTTCACACCTACAGTTTTACGAATTAAGTGAGAGTAATGACATGAGAAAGGTGACGAGATAGTTTTAAATGCTGAAGGTGCATGAAATATATCATTTTAACATGAAACAACCTTTCAATCAAAAAAAAATCCTTTTTATCGATAATTGACAATCCATTCATTAATTCAATCATTAAAGTGCATAACGGATATTGATTTATGAAAAGATTTTCTTTGGAAAGCAAGCTTTTAAGAATCTGCGACATTGCGATCTGCGATTTGTTGTGCAATATCACAGATCGCAGTTTTCTCAAATTGAAATCATCGCAAGATCGCAATTATCGCAAATCACAATATTCACGTATCGCAGTCTCATAGCATCGTGAAATTAAAATATCGCAAAATATTATATATGAAAAGTATTCGTTAAACATCTTTTCCGCGATATGCGATTTGCGATCAATATTTTAATGCATAGTTTTTTGGGATCGCGCTATCGCAATATCGCGAAATCGCAATTTAAAAGATTCTTCCTTACAAAGGATGTCTACTTATTTTCTTCAAAGAAAAGATTTTATTCTAATTTATCATAATATTAAGTGTATTTAATGATTTCCTAAGGAATTTCCATAAGTTATGACAGTAAGTTTTATTTGAGAAAGGAAACAAGCAATAATTAATTTTTTTGGATTTTTTGACTAAGAGTCCCCTCATATTTAGTATTATTACTAATACTTAAATAAAAAGGGGGGTTGTTGCTGGCCACAACAAGACCCTATTGGGTCAACTACCGTTAAATTGTGTGTTACTAATGAACTTGGATGGAAAGAATAATAGGACAAACAAGAATAACACCTTTACAGCGGCCACCTCGAAATTTTGGGGAGACCCAACCCCAACAGGAGGGAAACCCCGAAATGTAGGTTCAGTTGGGAATGGAACAGCATCAACAGACTAATAGGCTGATTGAACAATAGCAGCACCAAACCCGCATCTTTTTAACCACAGTGCAACAGCTGCAGGAAGAAATGGAGAGAGTACGAAATGATAATGCAAGAATGATGCGGGAGCAGGAATGAATTCTAAAAAGCCTCTCAGATAAGCAAAATCGAAGAATTGAGAAGCCTAGTGCGGATAGAGAAATTCAGGAAGGAAATGAACAGCAAACGGGAGATCAAGATGCAAGCCAAAAAGAAAGGAGTACGTCTCAGCGAAGTAATCAAAATAAAAATTTTAATGAGGCTGAATCTGATAACGAAACTGAGCAGAAGGAAAATAAAAGGTAGAAGATAGAGCTGCAAGGCGAATCTAGGAAGATAAAGCCACCCACATTTGATGGAGAGAAAGAAGAGGTAGCTGAGGCATGGCTGATTAATATGAACAAGTATTTTCAAGTATATGATTATGACAGTAGTCTTAAGGCCTGGTTAGCTATTTACCAGTTAAGAGAGAAAGCCACTTTGTGGTGGGAAGAACTAAAGAACGTGCGCGGAATAGAGGATCAAGATGTAACATGGGATAAGTTTCAATAGTATTTTAAAGATAAGTACCTGACAGAACGCTTTTATGATGAAAAAGCTCGGGAATTCCATGATTTGAAACTCGGACAATTGACCATGGACGAGTTCATCACTAAGTTCACTTCATTACTACGTTACGTACCTTACTTAAGAGATGAGAAAGCTAAAGTACAAAGGTTCCTAAGCAGCTTACCCATCCATATGAAGAACGTATAGAATTTTCAAATCCCAAAACAATGGACGAGGCCATTAGGAAGGCTAGAATGTGCTATCAGCAAGCTAAAGCCAAGACAGATCAAGGAAAAGGGTGGTAGTCAAGGAAAGAAAACAAGAGTAGTGCTGGTTTTAAAAGAGGCAAAACCAGTAATTTTAAAAACACAGCAAAGAATTCAGTTAGTAGGTAGTTCGGTAAGAACCATCAAAGGCTAAGGTGGCCTGTGGAAGATAAAACCGTTGAAGCTTCTAGTAAACCGAAGCAACCTCAAAATCAGAAGCCACATTTACAGTGCTGGGGTTGTGGAGAAGCGCACTACTATCGAGACTGCCCACAATGGGGTAGAAACGAAGTAGTAACCAATATGCAGGAAGCCTCTACTGTGGGATATGTTGCTCGAAGCATACCCAGAATTAATGCAGCATTGGAAGATCGACAAGCTGATTTCCAACCTACCATGATAGAGCTAGAAGGTAAATTGTTATCCCAAAATGTTTCTGTTTTGGTAGATCCAGGAGCAAGTTTAAGCTATATAAGTCCTAAACTAGTAGAGATCTGTAAATTGCAAGGTCAAAAATTTAGGAAAACATGGTTATTCCAGTTGGCTACTGGAGCCAAAAGAAAAATTAGCGCCAAAATACCAAATTGTGCATTGCAAATCGAAGGACAGCAACTAACAGTGGACTTGAATATTTTACCCTTGGGATCTTATGATGTGCTACTTGGTATGGATTGGTTGGAAAAGCATTGGACTCTAGTAGATTTCAAAGAGAAGATTATCTACTACAGAGATCAGAATGGCACCCGCCAAGAGATTCAGGGAATAAAGAAACCTGTACAGCTACGCCCAATTACAGCTTCCCAAATGGGTAAATGTATAAGGGATGTCAACTGTATGCTATACAAGTAGGTTTTTCTGATTCTAAAGAAAAATCTCGCATGCTGGAAAATATACCTGTAGTACAGGAATTCAAGGATATATTTCCAGAAGAGATACCAGGATTGCCATCTAGAAGAAATATAGACTTCACAATAGAATTGCTGCCAGGAGCATCACCAATTTCATGAGCACCCTATCGTATGAGTGTGCTAGAATTGACCGAGTTGAAAATGCAGCTTCAAGAATCATTAGACAAGGGATATATATGACCAAGTGTATCTCCCTAGGGAGTATCTGTACTGTTCATTAAAAAGAAGGATGGAACCATGCGCATGTGCATGGATTACCTGCAGTTAAACAAGCTGACTGTCAAGAACCGATATCCCTTACCATGTATTGCTGATCTGTTTGATCAGATAAGGGGAGCTACTGTATTCTCAAAAATTGATTTGAGGTCAGGTTATCATCAAATTAGGATCAAAGATGAAGATATACATAAAACTGCCTTTCACACAAGGTATGGTCACTATGAATTTGTGGTATTACCTTTTGGGCTGACTAACGCACCATCCACTTTCATGAGACTGATGCATAGTATCTTCCACCCTTATTTGGATAACTTTGTGTTAATTTTCATTGATGACATACTAGTTTATTCCAAGAATGCAGAAGAACACAAGGATCATTTGCGAATGGTACTGGAAATGTTAAGGACGCATCAGTTATATGCGAAATTCAGTAAATGCGATTTCTTCAAGGAAGACATACAATATCTTGGACATGTGATATCTGAAAAAGGGTATAGCAATAAACCCGGAGAAAATCAGAACTATTATAGAATGGAAGGTGCCACAAAATGTGGCAGATATACGATCATTTATGGGGCTTGCTGACTATTACCGGCGATTTATTAAAGGATTTTCAAAAATAGCTTTCCCTATTACCTCTCTGCAAAGGTAAGGAAAAAATTTTAAATGGTCAAAAGAATGTCAGGATAGTTTTGAAAAACTGAAGCAATTATTAACATCAGCAACAGTGTTAAGTGTGGCCGATCCGAATAAGGAATTCGAGGTTTGCACGGACGCATGCAAGGAGGGTGTTGGGGCAATTTTATCACAAGGAGGAAAAGTAATTACATACGAATCTCGTAAGTTAAAAGATCACGAGCTACAATATTCAGCCTATGATTTAGAGCTGACTGCAGTTGTACACGCTCTTCGGGTATGGAGACATTACTTACTTGGGAAAAGATTTGTATTGAAGACAGACCATAGCAGTCTAACCAGCTATTTCAAACAAGCTGATTTATACTCCCGACAAGCAAGGTGGAATGCCTTCTATAGCGAGTTTGACATTGACCTGCAAGATGTAAAAGGAAAGGAGAATGGGGTTGCAGATGCATTGAGCAGAAAACTGCATAACATCTATGAATTATATGTTAACCAAGTTGAGGGCAGATTTCTAGATCAAATTAGAAAGGAAGCAGGAAAAAATCCTGAATATGAATTTTTGTGGCAGCAAGCACAGAAAACTAAAGAACAAGGAAAGTTGGGAGAATATGAAATCAATCAAGATGGATTGCTGACTTTCAAGAAAAGAGTAGTTGTCCCAAATAGAATGGAGTTGAAGACTCTAATATTGGATGAATATCGTAGAAGCAATTATGCGGGGCACCCTGGATACCAAAAGATGTTGACAACAATAATAAAGGATTACTGTTGGCCGGGTATGAGGAAGGACATAGCAAACTATCTAAACAAGTGTTTAGAGTGCCAACAGGTGAAAGTAGAACATCGGCATCCGGCTGGATTAATGTAGCCTATACCAATTCTAGAATGGAAATGGGAGGTGATTTCGTTAGATTTCATCACTGGATTACCAAAATCAAAACAAGGTAATGATTCCATAATGGTAGTTATGGACCGATTGAGTAAATCGGCACATTTCATACTTGTCCAATCCACTTACAAGACAGTACAGATAGTAGATTTATTTATGCGGGAGATCTTCAGACTGCATGGCATTCCTAAGACAGTTATTTCAGATAGGGATGTAAAATTCACATCAGCTTTTTGGAAGGCACTGTTTACGGGTTTAGGAACTCAAGTTAATTTTAGTACTACGTATCATCCACAAATGGACGGACAAACTGAACGAGTAAATCAAGTACTGGAGGACATGCTGAGAATGTATGTCATGCAGCAACCGAATAAGTGGGAGGAATATCTACACTTAGTGGAATTTGCATATAATAACGGTTAGCAAGAATCGTTAAAAATGAGTCCATTTGAAGCCCTATACGGGCAGCAGTGCAGAACTCCCATTAATTAGAGTAGTCCCGAGACCAAACTCATGCTAGGACCAGACATGCTAGCGGAAATGGAATTAGAAGTGAAGAAAATTAGGCAAAATTTAAAAGCAGCTCAAGACAGGAAAAAAGTATACGCAGATAAAAGGAGATCATATCGTGAATATGAAGTTGGAGATCACGTGTATGTGAGAATTAAACCAAAGAATAGTACATTAAGATGGGCAACTTGTGCAAAGCTAGCTCCCAGGTTTTGTGGTCCTTTCCAAATACTAGAAAAAGTGGGACCGGTGGCATATCGGTTGGCTCTTCCCAGCCATATCCGAGTACATAATGTTTTCCATGTATCGTTATTAAAGCGATATATTCATGATCTGAGACATATAATTCATTGGCAGAACATTCAGGTAGCAAGTAAGCACAATAGTTAAGATATTATATGTTAAAGACTTATGTAAACTAATACAAAGTCTAATGTGTGCAGGTAGAACCAGACGGAGAATTTCTGGTCGAGCCTCACGGTATAATCGACCAAAGGGAAATCATGCTCCGGAAACGAGCCATCGCCCAGGTTAAAGTGTAATGGAAGCACTTTGGCTCGGAAGAGGCCACCTGAGAGGACGAAAGTTTTGTGCGGGAAGCATACCTTGAGCTTTTTGCTGATATGTAATAAGAACACCAAGGACGGTGTTCTCTTTCAGAGGGGGAAAGCTGTAACCACTGCCTTCATTAATTATTAACTAATTGTTATGCTGTCATTAAAAAAAAATGTTAAACATTATTTATTTGAACAAAGAGAATATTTTGAACAGAAATTGATTTTTGGTGCTTAATAAAAAAATTACTTGTGAATTGGTTTCATAAGTAAAGACTGGTGGTAAAAAAAAAGATAAATTCAAGATCTGAAGTTAGTTGAACAGAAAAGTAGTTCCATAGAGATCCAAAGACACTCTGGAATAAATGGGGGATTTCAAGGAGTTTTGAAGGTTCTGGTGGGGAACTAAGGAACGTTGTTTATCCTGAGGAGTGATCCCTGAAGGGAGGAACTCGCAGAGGAAAACTATTCCACTGGAATTGGAGAATTGGACTGGACTGTCCCGAATTTCTCTTCCAGATTTTCTAAGTTCAACGAAAACTTAGACTTGGAGCACGGGGGGGAGTTAGAGGACGTAATCGCCTCACTCATGGAAGGGAGGCAATCACTTACCAGTCAGATTGTGCACAGATGAGTGGAATGTTGTTTAATATTTCATGTTAAAAGAATACACTATCCTCTGTTAAATCTTTAATGTAGTAGATTACACTGTCTTTCTGTAAAATCTACAATGTCAGTAGAATACATCGTCTTTCTGTTAAATTTGTCATGTTAGTGGAATACATTGTCTTTCTATTAAATTTGTAATGGAAGCAAGCTAGGGAAACAACACATGTTTGAATGGTTGTTTCATGTCTAAGGATTTTATTCTAACAAAAGTAAAATGCAAACAGAAAACTCCTTGAAGAGGTTGTTAAGCAGAGGTATAATATGCATTTGTGTTTTTCCATCTACCTGTACTAGTAATAGCGCATGAGTAATTATTGAAGGGGTTATAGCCGGTGATTTAAGGAGGACCGTTAACTCAAAATCTCTGAGACCAGAAATCCTAGGTTGGTTGTCCTCCGACCTATGATACTACACGGACAATGGTGGTCCGGACACCTTATAGGATTCAAGAAAAAGAAAAAAACATAACAACCTGGGTTCTAAGGTAGAAAGTTGTCTTGTGGAATAGATTATGGAAGTAAAACAAAGAAAAAAACCTTTGAAAATACAGTTAGGCGATAAGCAACCGAATAATGAGACTTAAGTTTTCCAGATGAGGAACAGGATAATCCTTCTGGATAGAAACAAGAAAACAAGTAATACGAGGTTAACCCTCAGTAAGCAAACCCTGGAAGAAAACTGTAAATTACAAGCACCAACAGAACCGAACATTGGAGTATATAGTTAAGACTCTCAACATAAGCATTTAACACAGGTAAACTATACAAAGAAGAAATTTAAATTGGAACGCAAGAGGCATATTTATCTACTGATTGAAGAAAAACGGAAATGGAAGCTCACAGAGAAGAACTTCCGGAAAATAGCTGAAACATTTTTGCTTCGAACATATATATACATTTAAATTGATAGGAACCAGTAAGGAACAAAATATGCCATATGTCTATTCAGCAAAAACCATCTAAGAGTGATAAGTGCACGGGTGAAAAATCTCGGCCCTTCTTTCCAACAGTAAATTATATACAAATTCTTAAATGGGCAAAAATACATAAGAAAAACACTCCGAGAGAGCTAGATACACATTTATACATTAATCGGCCTGGGGCCGTAAAAGTTTAACAAAAACCCTCAAGCTACCACAGAGTGGTAAATGTCATCAGTTCAAAGGAAACAAGGGCCACGGGCCAAAATCTTATACAACAAAATAACACTGCCACTAAACGAAAAGAGACCTAGACGTGTAACAGGCCAAGGGTTCGAACCCCGCATTGTCGAGGGTACCTGTAGTGTAAAACGTAATGCTCAGAGCCTTCGAAACCCTGGAGCTGTGGAAACCACCCTAAAACCAGAGCTCTGTAGCAAATGTGGAGCAGAAGAGAAACTGTACCTGATAACCAAGAACAGAGAAGCATTAACCAAACGGAAACGAAATTAAACCAAACCTTGAACCTCATTTATATATATAACAGCTATTCATGGAATTCGCGTAGAATATTACTTGTGAGCTCATAAGAGACCCGATGAGAGCCAATGAGAAAATGGCCACCTTCACCAACAAGCACAAACAGTTTTCAATGAAACAAATGAATACTCAGATATTCAGAGAAGGGCGACATGCGGCTGTATGAAAAGAACAATTGAAAAAATATAACGTTTTCTAGCCCTAAAGAGGAAAACAGAGAACCTGTAATGTAGGGAAATCAACGAAAACGAAAAAGGGTTGTTGGTTTACCTGTTTCCCAGGATGAGAGCCTCCTCTGAGGCACCATGCCGCCGCACAGTGCTATCATGGAACTAGAAAACTGGATCAGGAACCCTGTAACCTGCAGAGCCGCATTCTAGAGAATTCGGTTGGAAACAATGCAAATGAGAAAACCGTTACGGGAAAATGTCATTAGCCAACCCTAATGAATGAGCACTGTCAGATGTATCTCAAGATCAACGGTGGTAAGATCGTCGGGTGTCAAACTGTGGGAGCCAAGGTGGATGCCAGCGGAGAATAAGACGGGCTACATCGACCTGGCAGAACCATAGTACACCGGAATTAATAGCACAATGAATAAGCCTTACAACATCAAGATAGCGCAAAGGATGTGGAATGATGTTGTCAATTAATAAAATTGTTAAATGATTGTTGCCGTGACAATTCGCGCTTGTGTCCATATCAACCTTGTGTACTTAGTTCCGAACCCCGAAAATTGAAGCGTGCGACGTAATTCATAGCCATACCATAGTGTTAGGGCCTATTATCACCACATAATAAGATGGCAAAGAATCTATGTAATACGAATGAGTTTTTAAAAAAAATTATTATGAGTGTAATCTACCTTATAACAAATGTAATGATGGGTATAATTGAATTAATGTTAATTATGAGGGTACGCAGTAAGTAAAAGTAAATTTTTTTTAATGTGATCAAAATTGTAAGAAAGATGTATGTTACAATATCAAAGAAGGCATAGGTCCATCTGCCTGCGTGCATTTAAAAGAAAAAAAAAAATATGAGTGGAATTAATTATTTTTTTTTTTTTTTTTGGGCCTATCAGCCAGCAAGCCAACCTAAAGAGAGGTGTGGATGTATAGTTACCTCCATATTGACACAGACTATGATTCAAATCGCAGTAGCAAAGTCATTTTCACATTAACAGCAATAGGAAAACAATAACATCTCTCTCAAACGCCAAATTCATTGGTAATTTTCCTGATTGATTAGCTGCAAAACAGATTGTATTTACTATTAATGAATCATATATTCCTTTCCACAATAGAAATAATTGGTATTGTAATTACAAATTAAGGGCCATTTCAGAAATCTAGTGAACAATCCTCAAAGTGAAATTAAGGCTCGAAGTGTTTAATCAAACCATTTTTAATTTCTTTTAATAATAGAAATAGATTCAGGGTTGTTGACGAAGACAAAATTATGATTTAGTGAGGAATATGTGCTTTGGACTGCGCTATAAAGAGGCTGAATAATAGAACCAGAAGATAATTACAAGAAATAGAGTGCCTTAAACACTTGAGATTTTCAGTTTTATTAAAATAGTCAAAAATCTCAGTAGGTGACAAAAATTAGGAATTTGTTGCTAGATTAACTCCAGTTTGTTGGGAGGGAGTTAATGCATCCTAAATTTGAGTTGAGAGGATTTATGAGGAAGTTAGATTCTCCTTGCTATAAAACAGGTATCCATACAGATTGTTTTGAGTGTGTGGGTGTGAGAGTTTGTAATATCCTGTTTGATTAATAAGATTGCCTATGCCTATGTTGTGTGGACGTAGCCCAGAATGGTTGGGTGAACCACGTTAAACTCTGCGTGTCTCATGCTTTCTGCTGTGTGTGTTAATTGTTTAATGTTTTCCGCTGTGATTTCTCCAACAATTGGTATCAGAGCCAGGTTGGAGGCGTGGCGCAGCGGTGAAGTTGCTTGGTGCTGCGTTTACCATTTACCTGCGCGCTGAATGGACCAGTCATGGCGGTGGTTTGGTCTGGCGATGCTGCGTAAGAAGCTGCGTGAAGCGTAGTTGTTTGGTGCGTTGCTGATGCACTGTTGCGTGGTAGTATATTCATTGCTCCTATTATAAGTGATACAATGATGATTTTGCGGGTAGTAGGATCCCACAATCTATATCCCTTTGTTCCAACACCATACCCAACAAAGATATACCTTTTAGACTTTGGATCTAACTTAGTTCGCTGATGTTTAGGCACTAGAGCATATGCATCACAACCAAACACTATGAGTTTAGAATAGTCACAAGGGTGTCCTTTCCATACCTCTTGCGGAATCTTGCAGTCTATCGCTATCGATGGAGATCGGTTTATCACATAACAAGCTGTTGCCACAGCTTCCGTCCACAACTCCTTTTGCAACCCGGCGTTACTCAGCATACTCCTTGCTCTCTCTAGAAGAGTCCTGTTCATGCGTTCAGCAACTCCATTTTGCTGAGGAGTATAAACCATGGTCTTATGTCTCTCGATCCCTGCATCCTTGCAATAGCTGTCAAACTCCTTGGAAGTAAACTCACCACCATTGTCAGTTCTTAAACACTTTATTGTTCTACCAGTGCTGTTTTCTACCAATGCTCTAAGCTGCTTGAAAACTGAAAAAACATCAGACTTTCTTTTCAACATGTAGACCCACACCTTCCTAGAAAAGTCATCAATGAACGACACAAAATATGACGAGCCACCATATGACGCTGTAGGGGTAGGACCCCAAACATCTGAATGAATATAATCAAGTATCCCTTTACTAGTATGTTTTCCTGTTTTAAATTTTTGTTTACTTTGTTTTCCAAATAGACAATGCTTACAGAAATCTAACTTTCCAGACTTCAGATTTGGAAGTAACTTGCGATCAGCCAAAATCTTTAACCCTCTTTCGCTCATATGGCCCAACCTTTGATGCCATAGGCGAATGGAACTACTGTCATGTTCAGACACTGTAGACACATGATCTGACCATGTTCTTCCTTCTAACTGAAATAGATTTCCTACTTTCTTAGCCCTCATTACTAGTAAGATACCTTTATAGATTTTCATAACTCCACCTTGAATTACAGTTTATATCCATTCGTATCCAATGCTCCTAAAGAAATTAGATTTTTTCTTAAGTCTGGAACATGTCTCACATCTGTTAACAATTTAGTTGTGCCATCAAACATTTGCAGTTGTATACTTCCTATCCCAACAATATTAGATGTGACATCATTACCCATGTACACGACTCCATCATTAACTGATCTATATGTCTTAAACCATTCTCTATGAATACACCTGTGGTTTGATGCACCGGAATCTAACAACCAATGTTGACCATGATTTGACATATTAACAGACAACACTTCGTCGCTCATACCTGAACCAGATGCCGAACCTGTATCTGTCGCATTTTCCTCCTTCTTCTCTGTCGAAGAATCTGCTTTTAAAGTTTTCTGTTGTCGCTTCCAGCAGTCCTTCTTTAAATGCCCTGATTTGCCACAAAACCAACACTTTACTTTGCTCTTCTTCCCTTTCGACTTTGAACGCGAATCGCTGCATTTACCAGAGCGTCTTTCTCTAGAACGACCTCTAGCCATCATTGCCTCTGATGTAGAGGTGTCAGAATTCGACCTCTTCCTCGTCTCCTCAGACAACAAGGCTCCAACCACATCGTCAAATTCAAGGATGTCTGCAGTACTAAAACTTATGGAAGTAACAAAGTGATCCCACGATTCGGGCAATGAACACAATAGAGTTATTGCCTTATCCTCTGAATCAAATTTTACATCTAGACTTTGTAATTGTACCAATAGAGTATTGAAAACATTCAGATGGTCAGTAATCGAGGTACCTTCCTTCATTCGCAAACCATAAAGCTGTCGCTTCAGGAGAATCCGATTTGTCAAGGATTTTGTCATGTAAAGCTTCTCAAGCTTCGACCACAGGCCTGCGGCGGTCTTCTCTGACACAATATTGAATAGAACGTCATCCGCCAGAGATAACCGAATTGCGCTCAGAGCTCTGTCATCCAACTCATCCCATTCATCCTCCGTCAAGGAAGAAGGCTTTTTGCTTTTCCCCAACAGTGCTTTCGCCACACCTTGTTGAACCAGCAGATCGTGCATCTTTAGCTTCTAGATCTCGAAATTGTTTTTGCCATTGAACTTCTCAATTTCAAACCGGGCATTTTGAGTTTTCGCCATCTTGTATCAGCAAAAAACACAATAATCTCCAAAAAACCAACTTTAAATCAATGAAGTTTGTGTTTAAAAAATGCCTTTGCCTTTAAAAACAAACAAATATCTGCCCTTTGTACTTCACATACAAATTTCTGCAATGTGCACTTATATGCCTTTGATTTCATACCATATGTGAATGGTATTAAACTCCACCTTAAAAAAAAAGGGCATAAATACCATATACACATGGCATATTACAATTTAAACAAAGCCCATTTAAATCGATTATTTAAAAAATATCGATTTTAAAGACAATCCAAATCGATTTATTATAACATCGGTTTTAAATATCAATTTTAAATACCATGTGAAATGGCAATTTTAATAACATCGACTTAACTTGTAACCACAACAAAGCCCATTCAAATCGATTTAAAAAATGGCACTTACATACCATCGATACTCAAAAAACGATTTTAATAAAGAACTTGGTAAACAACTCACGTTTTTGCAGTTTTGTTTTAAATGGCATTTGACCAACCATTCAACGTTCTCAGCGCGCAGTCCATCTCATTGTTTAATGCGAATTTTCGTTTTAAATGGCATAATGATTTACCATATGATAACTGGTCAACGGCGCTGAATGTGTTTGTTAGGTGGAACAAACGACCTCCACGCAGCTTGAACAGCAATACGCCTCTGCACAGCACCTCCAGGCATGCACTCCAGCTGCGCCACGCCTTCAACACTGTTCTGTCAACCGCACACCAGTCCACGCGTTCGCGTTCAGAAGTCACGTTTCAATGCTGCCGATTCACCTCCACGCAGGTTTAAAGAAAAACATTACCAGCAGATTTTAATCACCCACCAGCGTTGTTTAATACTGTGCAATCTGGCTGTTTAATACTGTGCAATGTTAATTCAACTCAATCAGACAAGCGCTGCAAGAGCAGCAACGCACTTCCACGCTGGAAAACAATGCTGGCAGAACAATAAAATGTTTAAGAACTGACAATGGTGGTGAGTTTACTTCCAAGGAGTTTGAAAACTATTGCAAGGTGTTTGGTCAATTTAGTGTGTCCTAAATTGCTAACATAAATTATCAACCAGGGATTCGTAAGCTGACGAAGTGTGGCGCACTATATGTGCAAGATAACATATCTCTTACTTTTTGTCGTTTTTGGATTTTTATGAAATTCTAAAAGACAAGTATGGTTATGGATATTCAAGGCAATGATGTCCTTTATAATGATTTACCAACTTGAAACAGAAAAAGGAATTTGAAACATACAATGACAAAACTTGAAAGGAAATGAAAATGTGCTACTGAAATGAAAAAGGTGCTGCTAATCTAATAAATCAAAACAGTGAACTAGTGAGCATGAAACCAAACTATTCTTGCTGCTGTCTAAACACAAAAGAAACTATGCTGAAAGAAATCCAAAAGTTGCGATAAAGTAAATCTAAATCAAATTACATCAACTTGTCTTCTGATCCCTCATCATTAGTCCAGCTATGATTTTCGGAAGTAACCATAAACAACTTGAGTAACTGATATCTAACTTGGAGAAAGTAAACTAATATCAAACCACACATTCATAATTCAATCCCTCACCATCAGTCCAGCTGTGGCTTTCGGAGGTAACTGAAGATGTCATGCACAATTTAATATTTCTAACTTGCAGAAAGGAAACTAATATCAAACTACACATCCCTAATTCAATCCCTCACCATCAGTCCAGCTGTGGCTTTCGGAGGCAACTGAAGATGTTATGAACAATTTAATATATCTAACTTGCAGAAAGGAAACTAATATCAAACTACACATTTCATAATACAATCCCTCACCATCAGTCCAGCTGTGGCTTTAGGAGGCAACTGAAGATGTTATGAGCAGTTTAATATATCTAAATTTGCAGAAAGAAAACTAATATCAAACTACACATTTCATAATACAATCCCTCACCATCAGTCCAGCTGTGGCTTTCGGAGGTAACTGAAAATGACATGAGCAATTTAATATATCTAAATCTAACTACTGAAGTAAATGTGCAAGACTGAAATAAACAAAGAAATACCGGAATTAAACAAAAAAACTAAGAAAAAATAAATTAACAGCAGAACAATATTGATTCCATGTCATTAGTCAAAAGATATGCAAATGCCCGGGCTGCCATGAAAAATTATGCTAAAAGCTATGATTTCAGAAAGCAATCTAAATAAAGGAATATGACAAAACAGAATTGAAAGCAACTTATCTAGAAAACATGTAAAAGCCTCATTGGATAGCAGGGGCCCTCTGCTACCAATTTGGTGAAGTCCTTCAGCTCCTTAAAGTTGTAATCAAAACAACATCAAAGAACTAAATTTCTCTATTAAAAAGAACTCACAAATTTACATCCCATTCCATCTTGAAATTTGTTACAAAATACTTCTCTACTACTTTTTCCTTACTTCCTCATTACCCATGATAGGAGAAAGCTTCTCCTATTTATACAAAATATGATGAGTCATCTCATTAAGGGGTGTCCATGAATCTCTCCCTCCATCTCTAGAGTTACAATCAAAATAGGAAATGATAAGACACGTGTCTTTCTAGAGTTTCAACACAACTTGAGGAATGAGACACATATCCTCTTAATCCCATAATCTTCTCCAACCAAATTCTAATTTGGCCTTAGAGTGCCACATAAGGGTCTTCTAGAAGTCTCCTTTTGACCTACACATGTCACAAAACTCATAACACATATATAGATATATGAAACTATGTTAATTTCTAGTTTCTAATCATAAATTCACTTAAAATACATAAAATAAATAACTTTGGAAAACAAGGATCCTAACCCATATATTTATGAAAATGGTTACTTGATGTAGGGTTTTAGGTCAAATGGTTATGAAATAAGAGCTAAATGGTTATAACATAATGGAAATATGTATGAATATGGAGAACATTTTTGAGACTCAACATACCCCCCAACTGAAGTTGTTGCATGTCCTCATGCAACCATTGCAATGATTCATTTGTCAATGAGTTGATCTTTTATGAGTTTTGACTCATATAGATTCATTCCAAACTTTGCTTCTTGATTTTTCCTTTTTGGAAAAGTATAATACATTTGATTGCAACTTCTTCTTCTTCTTCTTCTTCTTCTTCTTTTTTTCATTGGTTGGTTCTTGTGTGACAACCATTTTTTTCCCTTTTTTTTTTTTTTTTTTTTTGAAGCATTGGTTCTTGTGTAACAATGCTTTATTTTATTTGTTGCATCAAAGTTCATGAAAACATTTAGAATCAATTTCTTCATCAATGAATTGATCATTTGCAAGGCATATAATCTTTTGGATCATGTTGTAACAATAGTTGGTTGGGAAGTATATGTGGGTGGAAATGAAAATGTGTGATAGTGTATGACATGTGGATATGAAATGATGTCCCTTCCCCCCCAACTAAAGATATGACAATGTGAAAAAGGGAGTGAGGAATTTTTCCAAAGTTGCAATTTTAGCATTCTAGTGAATTACATGACTAAAAATTAGAAAACAACATACCTTCGCTTACCTTAAATGTGGATGAGTTGTGTATGTGTGGTGGCTGCAAAATTCTGATCATATTCTTCTTGAATGGTGAATAAGAGGGAGTCATGGATAGAGATGGAATATTTTTATTAACCTACTAAAAACTTAGATAGTTCCCAAAATCACAAAACAATAGTCTTCATGTCTTCAAAGGTCATTGGCATAATTCCTACTATGTGAAAAGATGTTCTGATGACGAACATAGTAGGAAATTGTTGACTTAGTGGCCATTAATGGATGCCACTAGTGAACACAAGAACTCTCACCATTGATGACAATGAGAGTCAAGATGCCCAAACACATCTTGCTAGGTACGAATGATTTTGCTGATGTCGAGTCACCTAGAAGATCTGACGAACAAGGGACATTAATGTATTCCCATTGTTTGTCAACATGAGAACTTGCCATTAAGGCATGCAAGCCTCAAGGTGTTTTTACAAAGAACTTAGACTCAAAGGACTATGGACTCAATAGTTTGCATTGAAGCAGGGCTTATTTGCGGAATGAAAATGACAAGAAATGAAAAATGGAAATGGAAGATGAAAATGGAAAGTAGAAATGGAAATGGGCAATAAGCATGTGAATGAGCTTCTTGCTTTTATTTGTGGTTATGAATGGACAAAAAGAAATGGAAAGTGGATGTGAATGTAAATGGAAAACATGAAGTGAAATGAGGTGAATGGTTTATTATGAAGTATGGATGTGATGGAGACAATAGTATCTGAAAGTTTTTCAAATGTTTGGATCTGATTTTACATCAGCATATTTCCTCCTCTTTGTTGCTGATCATCCTCTTATGAAACAAATTGGTCTCTTAGAGAGACACCATTATCTTGTAGTCATTTGTCCTTCCTCCTGGAACCTGCAAAAAAACTAATACTTCTTCTGCAATGGAATGTAAGATTATCAAAGGGAGAGAGGTGATCAATCTCTCTAGTTATGATATTTATACACAAAACTAAGAATTTGTATTAATGAAACAAGTTTTCAAAGGAAAAATCAAAAGAATTTATACCTGTTTTGGAATTAGTGCCTCAAGTTGAATGTAGCTTCTTTTCAGCAATTTATTTCATTATTTTCCATTTCAAACTCTAATGATGGATTTCTCATTGTATAGATCTTGTTGAGACCTTTCCAACGATAATTAAATCAGCAAAATCTGATTTTGTATGAGAAAGTTATGCTGATTTGAACAATGAGGTTTTTCAGCTGCGGAATTGGAGAACAGCTGCGGAATTGGACTTCAGCTGCGGAATTGGAGAACAGCTGCGGAATTGGACTTTAGCTGCGGAATGTCGACGGTTTCTGTAGCTAAAAATCTTGAATAAAAAAATTAGCCATTCATCCTTCATCATCAATCCAAAATTAATCAATACCTTTAGAAAAACGAGCAAATTAACTTATTCATTTCATTGATTCAAAATTATTGATTTTTTTTTTTTTTTTTTTTAATGAATTATACAAAGCACAAAATGAAGAGCATCCTAGTTTTGGCCTTTGAAATAAAGTTTCAACAAATGATGCTAAATAAATAAACATCATAATGGTTGGCGTTTAATAATGTCATTGAAGCACCAAAAATTGCTGGGTCAAGTGCGAGCTCAATAGTGCCAATCTTATCTTGAGGAAGAGGATTACCATCCTCGCCAAGGATGAATAGAGAACAACCCATAGCTGGAGTGCTGAACGCCGCACGGGACTGTGATTGTAACAATGAACCTGCAACAAATCCACCACCAATTTTGGTACCACCACGATACTCTATAACTGGCTTTGTAAGAGGCTCTTCTCATTAGCCATAGTTATTCATCAACATTCGATGCCTTGCTACTGGGACTAAAGCATCTAATGCTTTGACCAGTCAAGACCAGCGACACAATTTGTTCGGAAACTTCAGTACATTTCTGAATTTGAAATAAATATCAGTGCTTTGCAGGCTGAAGAGTTAGAAGTGTTAGCCGTTCAAACAATGCAAGAGAGAAGAATTACTGAAATCCAACATTCAGAAAACGAAATTGAATTAAATTCAAAAATGAGTGGAATGTGCATTGAATGCCATGATAAGAGTTTGATTTTGATTAGAATTCTTCTTCTTGGATTTAGAGAACCGAATTATCAATGCAGAGTGCCGTTTTCAAATTCTTCACTCAGAAAAAACTGTTTTTCCTCACGCGGCAGGCAAAAATGGCCTTCAAAGAACCGCGAAATTCTCCCAGACCGCCACGAATTTCGTAAAACGATTTCTGGGTTATCTAATTGACCACGTTGGCGAAAAAAACCATGTTTTATTTTTTCTAAATTCATCTCCGTTTGGCCAAATCGTGCTTTCAAAGTTTGGCGTTTTTCTCTATTTTGCGTTTTTCTGTTTTGACCTCTGTTTGTTTTCTTTCAGGTTCGGCTATCGCTGCATCAATTCTCTGCAAATACTTGTTCTTTGGGAAGATTCCTGTCAACCTTCCAAATCAGATTTGCCTTTGCAAATATTGCCCATGCTTATCCTTCACCTAAGCATTCTTCAGTTCAATCAAGGCACGTTTTGCCTCTTTAATTTTTTTTTCAATTTCAATGCCTTGTTCTCTTACATGTGGCTGTGTTATGAATCTCAAGGAGCGTTTGGTGATGGCAGGCAGCGTTGGTAAGGCTGACAGGCCTAGTATAATAAAAGGGATTGGCATTGACAGGTTTGAATGGCGAGAGATTTGCACAAAGGCCTCACAAATTCTTTCAAGGATTTGGGGAATTTGATGATGTTTCTAGCTTGAATCCTACAGGTCGATAATGTTGTCATAAACTCTGAAACACAGCAACCTAGCAGCCTTGTAGCATCTCTAACTCCATCATTTTCAACTTCTACATGATTTTCATTATCAAAAGCAAAGAAAATCTGATGTTTCCGAGTCATAATACAGCTGCAAGCATCGTAAATGGTTGAATTTTTATGTTTTCTGTTGAGAGTAATTCATTTTTTTTTCAAAATGCCATGGCCATTTCATTTTGTTTATTGATTTGTTATTGTTTTGTTTTGTTTGTTTGTTTGTTTTTTTTTTTTTTTTTTTTTATTTGTTTTGTTAATAAAATTTCACATGTTATATTTTTTTTTAAATTAAAAATACACATGTATATTTTACTAAACAAAATGATTTTTTTATTTATTTGTTTTGTTAATAAAATTACACATGTTGTATTTTGAAAAATTAAAAATATACATATGTAATTTACTAAACAAAACAATTTATTGAATTTTTTTTTTAAATGATTTTGTTATTAAAATTATATATATATTTTCAAAAATAAAAATATACATATATATCTTAGTAACAAAACAATTTAAATTTTTTTTTTTCATTTTTTTTTTCTTTTTAATTGATTTGTTTAATAAAATTATGTATGTTATATTTTCAAAAATTTAAAAATACACATATATATTCATTAAACAAAACAATTTATTAAAATTAAAGTTTTTCATGAAAACAATTTTTTTTTTTTAAATTGTTGAATCAATTGAAATGATGAAGTTTTATTTTGTCTCTTTTTTTTTTTTCACATAACAATTTTTTTTTCTGATCCTCCAGATCACACAAAGTGCAGGAGGAGAGCATACTTAAGAATTATTAATTTTTTTTTTTACATAATAATCATTTTTCTGATCCTCCAGATCACACAAAGTGCAGGAAGAGAGCATACTCAAGAATTATTAATTTTTTTTAGATGTAAGAAATAAGGCTACCTAGTTACACTTCCCCGGCAGCGGCGCCAAAATGTTTGGTCAATTTAGTGTGTCCTAAATTGCTAACATAAATTATCAACCAGGGATTCGTAAGCGGACGAAGTGTGGCGCACTATATGTACAAGATAACATATCTCTTACTTTTTGTCGTTTTTGGATTTTTATGAAATTCTAAAAGACAAGTATGGTTATGGATATTCAAGGCAACGATGTCCTTTATAATGATTTACCAACTTGAAACTGAAAAAGGAATTTGAAACATACAATGACAAAACTTGAAAGGAAATGAAAATGTGCTACTGAAATGAAAAAGGTGCTACTAATCTAATAAATCAAAACAGTGAACTAGTGAGCATGAAACAAAACTATTCTTGCTGCTGTCTAAACACAAAAGAAACTATGCTGAAAGAAATCCAAAAGTTGCAATAAAGTAAATCTAAATCAAATTACATCAACTTGTCTTCTGATCCCTCATCATTAGTCCGGCTATGATTTTCGGAAGTAACCATAAACAACTTGAGTAACTGATATCTAACTTGCAGAAAGTAAACTAATATCAAACCACACATTCATAATTCAATCCCTCACCATCAGTCCAGCTGTGGCTTTCGGAGGTAACTGAAGATGTCATGCACAATTTAATATTTCTAACTTGCGGAAAGGAAACTAATATCAAACTACACATCCATAATTCAATCCCTCACCATCAGTCCAGCTGTGGCTTTCGGAGGCAACTGAAGATGTTATGAGCAATTTAATATATCTTTCTTGAGAGAAACTAATATCAAACTACACATTTCATAATACAATCCCTCACCATCAGTCCAGGATAAACTTCGGGCTGAGTCCTCAATATGAAGCGATTTAATATATTTAAATTCAGAAAACTAATATCAAACTACACATTTCATAATACAATCCCTCACCATCGGTCAATTTGTAGCTTTAGATGCTTGAAAATGACATGAAATTTAATATATCTAACTTGGAAAATAGCTTAATATCCAACTACACCATTCATACTTCAATCCCTCACCACATCGATTAATTGTATTTCGATGTAAAGCAACGCAAGCGATAATATATCTAAATCTAACTACTGAAACAAATGTGCAAGACTGAAATAAACAAAGCAATGCTGGAATTAATCAAAAAGTAAAATAGCAACAGAACAATATTGATTCCATGTCATTAGCCAAAAGATATGCAAATGCCCGGGCTGCCATGAAAAATTATGCTAAAAGCTATGATTTCAGAAAGCAACCTAAGTAAGGAAATATGACAAAACAGAATTGAAAGCATCTTATCTAGAAAACATGTAAAAGCCTCATTGGATAGCAGGGGCCCTCTGCTACCAATTTGGTGTAGTTATTAGCTCCTTGAAGTTGTAATCAAAACAGCATCAAAGAACTGAATTTCTCTATTAAAAAGAACTCACAAATTTACATCCCATTCCATCTTGAACATTGTTACAAAAGACTTCTCTACTACTTTTTCATTACTTCTTCATTACCTATGATAGGAGAAAACTTCTCCTATTTATACAAACTATGAGGAGTCATCTCATTAATGGGAGTCCATGAATCTCTCCCTCCATCTCTAGAGTTACAATCAAAATAGGAAATGATAAGAGTTATGTCTTTCTAGAGTTTCAACACAACTTGAGGAATGAGACACATATCCTCTTAGAGTTTCAATACAACAAGGAAGTGAGACACATATCCTCTTGATCCCATAATCTTCTCCAACCAAATTCGAATTTGGCCTTAGAATGCCACATAAGGGTCTTCTAGAAGTCTCCTTTTGACCTACACATGTCACAAAACTCATAACACATATATAGATATATGAAACTATGTTAATTCTCTAGTTTCTAATCATAAATTCACTTAAAATACATAAAATAAATAACTTTGGAAAACAAGGATCTTAACCCATATATTTATGAAAATGGTTACTTGATGTAGGGTTTTAGGTCAAATGGTTATGAAATAAGAGCTAAATGGTTATGACATAATGGAAATATGTATGAATATGGAAGACATTTTTGAGACTCAACAGGAGCATGGATTATCTAATGTTTGATTCAGGATCAAGGAGGAGCCCCACACAAATGTACCATATCCAAACCATGATCTTGTTCCTGAACACAATATTGAGTAGCTTCTGGGCGAATCTTTGCTGCAGGCCAAAGTAGCAAAGAAAGATCGATATTTTCAAGCTTATTAATACTGTCTATAACCACTCTATCCATCTCTAGCATATCTGCACAACCGAACATATCCTGTACAGTTCTGAAACCCATATCAGACAAAGTTCACGATGCTTTCTGTTAAATCTTCAAATATGATAAATATGTTATGGAAACTTATAATTTGTAGCATGCACTCTTTCTAGCCTAGAAGGAGTCATTATCATGCTCAAAAAGTGAAGAAACTAAGTTTGAACACACAATTTTGTGTTATATGGGCTAGGTGTAGATTAAGGATGCTTTAGTCTGAGATCAGGTGTGGCACTAGCCCTATAGTCTATATTTTTGGACTTATTATGTTGTTGGTTTTCCTTCAGAGGGAGTTGAAACCCTGAATTGCTTCAAACTCTATCAACCTTGTGTATTGATTTGCTTTAAGGACACTTTAAACAATGTCACAAGATGTAATCCTCATCACCAATGCTAAGAGATGAGAAATTAAGTGTTATATGACTTATTTTCAGAGCATATAGATCATCAAAAAATGGTGCAATAAACTTCAGGACTTGACCACATAAAATACATAGAGAAACAGTGAGAACCAAATAAAAGTTTTTATGTCGGTGACAAATCTGAGTATGTTGTTGAATTATAAAGTGGGTTGTTGAGCTCATTGTTTTTCTTGCATTAGAAGGTGTTTAATACTTCATTGTGCAAAAAAAAAACATTAAAATAATCAAGGTGTAACATGGCACATTTCAGACCTTGCTGCAGAGTGAGTAAAATTACATACAAGAAATAAATCACATGCACTGAGGTATTAAAATGAATAACCAGGAAGTTGTTCATACCATGGATCATGCAATATCCACCAAAAACAAAATTAGATCTGAAGGCTTGAAGTTAACCCTAGACATCAATCTCAAATGGCATGAATTGTTCCACTTATTATTAAGTAGGTTGTTCACCCTATTTTGACATTAATTAGTCTTCTTTGAGTGTTTAGATCATAAAGATATTTCAATATTGGCACAAGCCATTGTAAATTGACCTCAAATGATCAATACACATTCAATTTTCCCAAGCATGACAACTCAATTAAGTGCTTGTCTTAGATCCAAGATAAGTAAATGGGTGAAATAAAAATATAGAAAATTAAATAACCTTGGATCTAGTGACCTAGATTTAGAGATATAGAAAGCAAAACCCTCCAAAGAATTCAGAGCAATATTCCTTTTTCTAATGAATCATCAATAGGGTAGTTCTACCATGAACCCATTACATCTTCATGAATGGAACTAGAAGTAGTTAAAGACATGTCATGTACAACTGACTCTAGAGTATTATCCTATCCATAAGATAAGCCTTCCCAGGTAACACAACATCATCATTTTATAGTGTTTTGACAGTGGAGTTGGAAAAGGACGCTTGACCACTTTGTTCACAACCTGACCATTTTACACATGAGTTCTTTGACATCATTCTCTACATCCTGGATCTCTTATGTAGTTGTACATAATCCCAATTCACCCTTGTCACATCTTAACATGCTATCCATTATAAGTTAATGTTGAGGAAGAATCCATTTTTTATGCATGAACAAACTCTACAAATGGATGCATAGGAAGTGCATATTCCAGTTTTTGGAATGGTAGAATATTATACATGAATCAATAGAAAGTGAACACAACCTGTGAACCATCATATTTTGGAATAATGGAGATGGAAAACGAAGTTTTGACAATGACACTCTGATTGTACTTTGAACCCGTTATTGAATGCAACCACATTCACACGTAGGCGGTGGAACTAGAATATTTCCAGTAGTTTATTGAGTACAAAATGCATTTATGTCCAACAAACTTGTTAGATTAATACATGAAAAATCAACCAACAACTAAGAATGAAAGAGGTTGATCCCAAATGTTCTGGAATGCAGTTTGAATACCCTATTTTTAAGTTGGAAATTACGAAGCATTGAGTTCTATGCTTCTGCACTTTCATTTTTATTTTATTTTTACAGGAACAGATATTGGTTTATATTAAAGCCTTGCCATGAATGCCTCTAATCAGGTTACATAATATGAGGGAAAAGCCCAATTTTCCTCTCCTGCCAGGAGCTCAATGACTCAGACACTTATAAACCGATGATTCTTACATACAACAATCGAATCAATATCCGTAATTTTCCCAAGCTTGTGGATACAAACAAACTGATTCAGTAAAATGCAATAAAACATGTAAGCAAAAATTTTAAGGAATGAGATCCCATGCTTCGTCCCTATCTCTTAGAAGAGTGTCGATAGAGAGGAGGACTGCTTTATTGGCTTCTGAATCTGCATCCTTGTTATTCTCCCTCAACACATGGAAGAAGTTCAAACTCTGAAAAGTTTTAACCAATGTTTTGATTCTTGTCATCAATCTTGCAAACCTGAAATCTGTAGGGGTAGAATTGTCCACTATAGTTTTTATAATGGACTGAGAATCGCCAATTACATTTACCTCTTTGATGCCTAGGTCTTTGACTTGCTTGAGGCCTTGGAACAGAGCCAACGCTTTTGCTTGGATGCTAGTGTTGTGTCTCAAGCCCCAGGCATAACTATGCTCGATTATGCCTTCTATATTCTTTATGACACCTCCTACACCAGCTTTCACTGGATTGGCTTTGGCTGCCCCGTCAAAGAATAAGGAGTGTTTGGATTGCTTGTTAGCCCAATCTGAGAAGTCTTTTTCATTAACTCTAATTTTCCATTCTTTGCTTGGATTGCTTAACCTTACTACTTCATAAAACTGGAGGCCCATCATGACGCCCCATTCAAAATCCTACTGACTTAAATTTGTATCCTCAAGATGATCGCCCAAGCTTTCTTTCAGCTCGCATTTGATCTTGATCATGACAATCTTTGCATCCTGCACTTTATCTCTAAAAATTCTCTTGTTCCTCTCAAGCCAGATTTGCCAACAAATGATCTTTGTCAAGGAAAGCCAAGCAGCCTTAAAACATTTGTTTTTTGGAATGACTCCTGGATATCTGTGCAGCCAATTGGCAAACAAATCAGTGATGTAGATGGGAAATGTGAAATTGATTCTCCAAGGGCCCAGAAGCTCATGCCAGATCTCTGTTGCGAATTTGCATTCCAGCAATAGATGGCAGGCATTCTCTTCATTTTCTCTGCACATTATACATCTGGAAGGCCCATGGAAGCCCCTTTTCTTCAATCTGTCTTCTGTCGGGATTCTGTTGTGGCACAAGAGCCAGTGGAAAAGATCGATTTTAGGAATGGACGTGTTGCTCCATATCCCCTTCCAAGGCGTGGGATTAGGAAGGACGTGGGGTTGTTCCAGCAGTTTTATATATCCCTGCACCACAGAATAGTTGCCCGCATGAGAACCCCAACCGCATTTGTCAAGTCTCCTAGCGTGGATTGATGCCATGCCCTTCAGATGAGCGAATAAGTCAGCGCAGTCCAGCTTCAACTCGATTGGCACCTAAAGCTGCTTCCAACTCTGCCAATTACAATTATCCCAGCACAAGATGTCCCACAGAGTTATGAAGCCAACATTGGACATCCAAGACCGCAGCGCATGCAGAGATCTGACTTCAGCAAGTGGAGGATTATTCATAATGTGATCCTCCCAGATATTAATTTGTTTGCCATTCCCCGAGATCCAGAACGCATGGTGATTGATCAACGGAGTGGCTTTAGCATAGAGCTTGAGAAAGTGCAATCTGTTTTTTGGGAGGGGTTTATCAAGACAGCATTTCCTTTGGCCACAGAAGTATTTCTTCCATAATGCAGTTTGTGCCCAACCAGGATTAGGAGCTATAATCCTCCAAATGATTTTTGCTCCCATAGCCACGTTTTGAGTTCAGAGGTCTTTGAAGTTCAAACCACCTTCCATCTAGGGCTTGGAGACTTTGTCCCAGCTAACAAACGGCATTCTCTTCTCATTTTGTTTACCCCCTTTCCAAAAAAACTTTCGGATGAAATCCTCCATTTTCCTAATAATGCAAGGAGCCAACAAAACAAAGAATTGAAAAATTGGGAGACTGCTGAGAACAGCCTTGATGAGCATTGACTTACCTGCAAGGTTGAGCTAAGAGAAACCCCAAGCCTGGATCTTGAGCTTGAATTTTTCTAACAGAGGGAGCCAATCTCTGTTGAAGGCGATCTTGTGGAAGATTGGGAGGCCAAGATACTTGAACAAAGACCAGTTGGAGGAGGCAACAAAGCCCAAACATCTGGAAATGGCATTGAGAGTATTGGCCAAAATGTTCCAACAGTATATATGACATTTTCCCTTATTTAGTTTGCTGCCCGTTTCATCACAGTAATCATCCAACACATCTTTGAACCTTGATGCCGAAAGCACAGAGGCTGCGCCCAGCAATAGAGAATCATCAGCAAACAAAGCATGATTTATATTTTTGACTCCTCTTGCGATGTTGAGACCCATAATCTCTTGGTCTTGTTGCTTCTTGTCCAAATAAAAGCTAAGAACAAAAGCTTAAAGGACAAATAGGAGGGGGGGAAGAGGACACCCCTGCCGAAGCCCTCTCGTAGCTTTGAAGAAATCTGTTGCTCGCTCATTCACCAGAGGGTGATCCAAGGCTCAGAGATACAAGCCCAAATCTAGTTGGTAAAGTTAATCCCAAACCCAAGCTTATGCATAACATCCAACAGAAAGTTGTGTCTAACACGATCAAAGACATTTGCTAGGTCTAGTTTGACAACCATACCCTTTTCTTTTCAATGCAGGCTTGAATGGATCGCCTCTTGAACTAAGATGAAATTGTCCACAATCTGCCTTCCATGAACAAAACCACCTTGGTTCTCCGGGATAATAGTAGGAAGGATACTTTTCAATCTATTGGCAATCACTTTGGTTATCAGCTTGTAGCCTATGTTGCATAGAGAATAGGGCGAAACCTGTTGAAATTATTGGCTCCTTTTTCCTTAGGGATGAGGGCAAGAAAGGCAGAGTTAGTGCTGCCCCCAATTCTCTGACAGGCTTGGGATTTCAAAACCATTTTGTAAAAATCCTTCTCCACTATCTGCCAACAAGATTGAAGAAATATAACTGTAAAATCGTCCGGTCCTGGGGTTTTGTCAGGCTCCATAGCAAAGAGAGTAGCCTTTATTTCTTTTTTAGAGACCTTTGCTTCCAATAACTGATTCATCCTGGAGGTAATATTTGAAGGAACCACATCTAGGAATTTAGAATTCTGGACCATCACCCCTTCTTCACTATAAAGATTTTTAAAATGAGAGAAGGTTTCCCTTTTAATGCTAGTGAAATCATTGTGAATTATGGTCTCTTCCTTGATTTCTGAGATGGAGTTAAAGCTTCTCCGCACTTGGGCTTGCTTGTGGAAGAAGTAGGAGTTCCTGTCTCCCGCTTTAAGCCAAAGACTGCGAGATTTTTGTCTCCAATATTCTTCCTCTGACAGGCATGCCTTATGAAACTTCTGTTGTAAACCTGCCTCCCTATCTAGAACTTCTTTTGTAATTTCTGCAATTTCCGAATGCAAGTGATGGAGCTCCAGACTGTCTTGGACTTGTTTTCTTTCAGTTGCAGGGTTAGGAAGGGATTTGGCCCAACTTTTCAGAACAACTTTCACTCTTCTGAGCTTCTCCTCCCAAACGAAGAAGGAGGAGCCCTTGACAAGCGGCCTCCAACATTCCTTAACCGTATTCATGAAGTCCGACCCCTTGACCCATAAAGGACTAAATCTGAATGGAATAGGGTCGTGATCAATTTGGGCCAGCAGTTCAAGCTTGATAGGTTTATGATCTAAAATGCTGCAAGGGAGAATATGCATTCTAGCCTCTAATCCTAAAAGGAGAAAAGAACTTTGAACGAGAAATCTATCCAGCCTTGCAGCAATATGCCCCAAACCAACTCTTTTGTTTGACCAGGTGTACTTACCATTAGAGGGCTTGATGTCGAGCAAGTCCCAATCCTACATGAGGTCCTCCACCCACTCCCTTGTTGTATCCCTTACGATGTTGCATCCTCGCTTCTCTGACAAGAGCAAGGTGAGATTAAGATCGCCAGCAATAATGGTGTTTTCCAGATTCTCCATTTCTGTCAGATTTCTAATGGAGTCCCGGCATGCCTTTTTCTCCCCTGCATTTACTGGGACATACACATTGAAGAGACTAATGACCTCCTTTGTATCAAGATGTTGAAGTTTCAAGAACAGCCAGTGAGTATTTAGGATCTCAATGACCATCGAGAATTTGCTCATATTCCAAAGAGTGCCTAGCCCGCCCAAGGCTCCTCGAGCAGAGACTGTCTGTCCTCCACCTTTATTCCAAAATTTCTTACTTATTTGGAGGAAGTCTTTATCCTCCACTTTTGTCTCCTAAATAAGAAGTCTGTCTGGGGTTTCTATCCTTAGAAGACTTCTTATTGCTTCTTCTTTCACTCTGCTCCCCATACCTCTGCAATTCTAGGAGACAACCTTCATCACTTACTTTTTTGGGTGTGATGAGCTCCCTTGGAGCCCTGTGTCTGGTTTCTTTTCATCTTCAGAGTTTTTGCCAAGGGTTTCTCAAGGGTTGGTTGACTACCCTGGAGCTTATCTTTATAGGTTTCTTGTTCTCTCTTTTCTCGGACACACTTACGGCCTCTTCTCGATCTTCTAACCGAAGTTTGTGAATCCCATATTTCTCCTTCCTCCTTTGATTCCTCCCGAGACTTGTTCTTCCTCTTCAACTTCTGCATGTTTTTCTTTAGGTCTATTTGAGGCACTTTCTCCTTGCCTCGAGCCTAAAGGGGTCCCTTTGTCTGGGGTCACTTTATTTTGCATCTCGACCTCCTGGGTGTCCTCTAAAGCTGAGCTTAAGTGCCCGAATTTTTTTTCTTGACCATTCGAGGGAGGGGTTTGTTGAACAGTAGCCAGCTGAGGGCCTTTACCATTTGGGACCCTAGATTTGGGGGTTTTATGGGAGGTCTTTGACTACTTGATCTAGTTCCAGCCCTCCTCCTTCCCTTTCTCCGCCTCTCCATTGCTCGGGCAACCCCTAGCAAAGTGATCGTAAACATGGCATTTCTGGCACTTGAAGGGAAGCTGCTCATCGTCTAGCTTTTGCACATGAGTCCAACTGCCGACATTGATTTTTATTGCCTCCGGAAGGCCCACCTCTAGATCTACCTCAATGCATATTCGGGCACAGTCGTATTGATCCTTGTTATTTGCCTGGTCAATAAATTTACCCAGGGTGTTACCTATGTGCTTCAGAGAACCCCATTTCCAGCAATGCACTGGGAGATTCAGCAACCTAACCCACATAGGAACAACCATTGGTACATCCACTGCTGGGTCAAAATCTGGCGTCCACTTATTGAGATACAGGCCTTGAGGTCCCATGAAGTAGGGGCCATTCTGAAAGATCAGGTCTTTATCCTCTTTTGAGATGAATTCGAATAGAAAATAGCCTCTCCACAAGAAATACGAGGTTACATCGTTCTTGATCAACGGCGTCCAATTTTTGACAACCCAGTTCACCGTTGTTTTTGGGGAGGGCCAAAGACCCGTGAACTGTCCCACGAGAGCGCGATCCGCCATGGACAAAGCTACCTGGATCGGACCCGCAGGGGGAAGAGAGATTTCTGGAATAACAACTTTTTCACAAACTTGGCTGCTTCAGTTTTCTTCTTCTTCGGCAGCGTAGCCAGCAACAAGTTGAATGCATCCTCAAAGAACGGATGAGGCAAGGGAGGAGGAACCTGGGGTGAGCCCAGAACCTCCATGGCAGCGTGGAGAATCCCTAGCTTTGGGCGTGCG